>JAVJHS010000411.1:0-41000 GCA_032873175.1 Leptopilina drosophilae | reverse complement strand
CCAAAAATTTTGCTCTTTTTAATTTTTTCTGTGAAATTTGTTTTTTACATTCTCATCAAAAATGAGAAAGTCTTGAATTTGTGCGATTTTGATAAATTTCTAATTTTCATAAATCTTTACGTTTCATGACCCCCTGATTCCAAAAAAATGGTTTTTAGAAAAGTGTCTGTCTGTCCGTCTATCTGTCTATCTGTAGAAATTTTTGTCTCGACGATAACTCGAGTAAATTTTAAAGAATCGACTTGCAATTTGGGGGATTTCTTTAGTCCACTAAAATGAAGCCTGAGTTCGTTGGATAGCCAATTTCAACAAAAAACAACAAAAATACAACATTTTTAAATTTTCAAAATTTTTTATTCTTTACAATTTTCAAAAAATTATTTTTTTTAATTTTTTCCTTAAAATATGCGCAAAAACAAACAACTTTTCCTTTCAACACTTTTTTGTACAACAAAAAACAAAAAAGTTATGAATTTTTAAAAAATTTTCAAATTTAAAAAAAAAAATTTTTTTTGCAATTTTCAAAAAAAAATTTTTTTAATTTTTTCCATAAAATTTGCGCAAAAACAAACAACTTTTCTTTTGAACACTTTTTTGTACAACAAAAAACAAAAAAGTTATTAATTTTTTTGTCAAAAAAGTGCAAAAAATTGAGATTTATAATGAGTGAAGCATAAGCAGAAACATGAGGAAACATTAAAATCATATCAAAACTTTCGGTTTTTTTTTTAAAGACAAATTTTGTTAAAAATTTCAAATTATGAACCAAAAAGAACTTAAAATATCCAAAAATTTCGCTCTTTTTTAATTTTTTTAGTGAAATTTGTTTTTTACATTCTCATCAAAAATGAGAAAGTCTTGGATTTGTGCGATTTTGATAAATTTCTAATTTTTATAAATCTTTACGTTTCATGACCCCCTGATTCCAAAAAAATGGTTTTTAGAAAAGTGTCTGTCTGTCCGTCTATCTGTCTATCTGTAGAAATTTTTGTCTCGACGATAACTCGAGTAAATTTTAAAGAATCGACTTGCAATTTGGGGGATTTCTTTAGTCCACTAAAATGAAGCCTGAGTTCGTTGGATAGCCAATTTGAACAAAAAACAACAAAAATACAACATTTTTAAATTTTCAAAATTTTTTATTCTTTACAATTTTCAAAAAAATTATTTTTTTTTTTTTATTTTTTTCCTTAAAATATGCGCAAAAACAAACAACTTTTCCTTTCAACACTTTTTTGTACAACAAAAAACAAAAAAGTTATGAATTTTTAAAAAATTTTCAAATTTAAAAAAACAAATTTTGTTTGCAATTTTCAAAAAAAAAATTTTTTTAATTTTTTCCATAAAATATGCGCAAAAACAAACAACTTTTCTTTTGAACACTTTTTTGTACAACAAAAAACAAAAAAGTTATTAATTTTTTTGTCAAAAAAGTGCAAAAAATTGAGATTTATAGTGAGTGAAGCATTAACAGAAACATGAGGAAACATTAAAAACATATCAAAACTTTCGGTTTTTTTTTTAAAGACAAATTTAGGTAAATATAAGAAATTATGAACAAAAAAGAACTCAAAATATCCAAAATTTTTGCTCTTTTTAATTTTTTCTGTGCAATTTGTTTTTTACATTCTCATCAAAAATGAGAAAGTCTTGGATTTGTGCGATTTTGATAAATTTCTAATTTTCATAAATCTTTACGTTTCATGACCCCCTGATTCCAAAAAAATGGTTTTTAGAAAAGTGTCTGTCTGTCCGTCTATCTGTCTGTCTGTAGAAATTTTTGTCTCGACGATAACTCGAGTAAATTTTAAAGAATCGACTTGCATTTTGGGGGATTTCTTTAGTCCACTAAAATGAAGCCTGAGATAGTTTGACAGCCAATTTCAATAAAAAACAACAAAAATACAACATTTTTAAATTTTCAAAATTTTTTATTCTTTACAATTTTCAAAAAATTATTTTTTTAAATTTTTTTCCTTAAAATATGCGCAAAAACAAACAACTTTTCCTTTCAACACTTTTTTGTACAACAAAAAACAAAAATGTTATGAATTTTTAAAAAATTTTCAAATTTTCAAAAAAAAATTTTTTTTGCAATTTTCAAAAAAAAAAATTTTTTTAATTTTTTCCATAAAATATGCGCAAAAACAAACAACGTTTCTTTTGAACACTTTTTTGTACAACAAAAAACAAAAAAGTTATTAATTTTTTTGTCAAAAAAGTGCAAAAAATTGAGATTTATAGTGAGTGAAGCATTAGCAGAAACATGAGGAAACATTAAAATCATATCAAAACTTTCGGTTTTTTTTTAAAGACAAATTTTGTTAAAAATTTCAAATTATGAACCAAAAAGAACTTAAAATATCCAAAAATTTCGCTCTTTTTTAATTTTTTTAGTGAAATTTGTTTTTTACATTCTCATCAAAAATGAGAAAGGCTTGGATTTGTGCGATTTTGATAAATTTCTAATTTTCATAAATCTTTACGTTTCATGACCCCCTGATTCCAAAAAAATGGTTTTTAGAAAAGTGTCTGTCTGTCCGTCTATCTGTCTATCTGTAGAAATTTTTGTCTCGACGATAACTCGAGTAAATTTTAAAGAATCGACTTGCAATTTGGGGGATTTCTTTAGTCCACTAAAATGAAGCCTGAGTTAGTTTGACAGCCAATTTCAACAAAAAACAACAAAAATACAACATTTTTAAATTTTCAAAATTTTTTATTCTTTACAATTTTCAAAAAATTATTTTTTTAAATTTTTTTCCTTAAAATATGCGCAAAAACAAACAACTTTTCCTTTCAACACTTTTTTGTACAACAAAAAACAAAAATGTTATGAATTTTTAAAAAATTTTCAAATTTTCAAAAAAAAATTTTTTTTGCAATTTTCAAAAAAAAAAATTTTTTTAATTTTTTTTCATAAAATATGCGCAAAAACAAACAACGTTTCTTTTGAACACTTTTTTGTACAACAAAAAACAAAAAAGTTATTAATTTTTTTGTCAAAAAAGTGCAAAAAATTGAGATTTATAGTGAGTGAACCATTAGGAGAAACATGAGGAAACATTAAAAACATATCAAAACTTTCGGTTTTTTTTTTAAAGACAAATTTTGTTAAAAATTTCAAATTATGAACCAAAAAGAACTCAAAATATCCAAAAATTTTGCTCTTTTTAATTTTTTCTGTGAAATTTGTTTTTTACATTCTCATCAAAAATGAGAAAGTCTTGGATTTGTGCGATTTTGATAAATTTCTAATTTTCATAAATCTTTACGTTTCATGACCCCCTGATTCCAAAAAAATGGTTTTTAGAAAAGTGTCTGTCTGTCCGTCTATCTGTCTGTCTGTAGAAATTTTTGTCTCGACGATAACTCGAGTAAATTTTAAAGAATCGACTTGCAAATTGAGGGATTTCTTTAGTCCACTAAAGTGAAGCCTGAGTTCGTTGGACAGCCAATTTCAACAAAAAACAACAAAAATACAACATTTTTAAATTTTCAAAATTTTTTATTCTTTACAATTTTCAAAAAATTATTTTTTTAAATTTTTTATTTTAAAATATGAGCAAATACAAACAACTTTTCCTTTCAACACTTTTCCGTACAACAAAAAACAAAAATGTTATGAATTTTTAAAAAATTTTCAAATTTTCAAAAAAAAAATTTTTTTGCAATTTTCAAAAAAAAATTTTTTAATTTTTTCCATAAAATATGCGCAAAAACAAACAACGTTTCTTTTGAACACTTTTTTGTACAACAAAAAACAAAAAAGTTATTAATTTTTTTGTCAAAAAAGTGCAAAAAATTGAGATTTATAGTGAGTGAAGCATTAGCAGAAACATGAAGAAACATTAAAAACATATCAAAACTTTCGGTTTTTTTTTAAAGACAAATTTTGTTAAAAATTTCATATTATGAACCAAAAAGAACTTAAAATATCCAAAAATTTCGCTCTTTTTTAATTTTTTTAGTGAAATTTGTTTTTTACATTCTCATCAAAAATGAGAAAGTCTTGGATTTGTGCGATTTTGAGAAATTTCTAATTTTCATAAATCTTTACGTTTCATGACCCCCTGATTCCAAAAAAATGGTTTTTAGAAAAGTGTCTGTCTGTCCGTCTATCTGTCTGTCTGTAGAAATTTTTGTCTCGACGATAACTCGAGTAAATTTTAAAGAATCGACTTGCAATTTGGGGGATTTCTTTAGTCCACTAAAATGAAACCTGAGTTAGTTTGACAGCCAATTTCAACAAAAAACAACAAAAATACAACATTTTTAAATTTTCAAAATTTTTTATTCTTTACAATTTTCAAAAAATTATTTTTTTTAATTTTTTCCGTAAAATATGCGCAAAAACAAACAACGTTTCTTTTGAACACTTTTTTGTACAACAAAAAACAAAAAAGTTATTAATTTTTTTGTCAAAAAAGTGCAAAAAATTGAGATTTATAGTGAGTGAACCATTAGCAGAAACATGAGGAAACATTAAAAACATATCAAAACTTTCGGTTTTTTTTTTAAAGACAAATTTTGTTAAAAATTTCAAATTATGAACCAAAAAGAACTCAAAATATCCAAAAATTTTGCTCTTTTTAATTTTTTCTGTGAAATTTGTTTTTTACATTCTCATCAAAAATGAGAAAGTCTTGGATTTGTGCGATTTTGATAAATTTCTAATTTTCATAAATCTTTACGTTTCATGACTCCCTGATTCCAAAAAAATGGTTTTTAGTAAAGTGTCTGTCTGTCCGTCTATCTGTCTGTCTGTTGAAATTTTTGTCTCGACGATAACTCGAGTAAATTTTAAAGAATCGACTTGCAATTTGGGGGATTTCTTCAGTCCACTAAAATAAAGCCTGAGTTCGTTGGATAGCCAATTTCAACAAAAAACAACAAAAATACAACATTTTTAAATTTTCAAAATTTTTTATTCTTTACAATTTTCAAAAAAAAAATTTTTTAAATTTTTTCCATAAAATATGCGCAAAAACAAACAACGTTTCTTTTGAACACTTTTTTGTACAACAAAAAACAAAAAAGTTATTAATTTTTTTGTCAAAAAAGTGCAAAAAATTGAGATTTATAGTGAGTGAACCATTAGCAGAAACATGAGGAAACATTAAAAACATATCAAAACTTTCGGTTTTTTTTTTTAAAGACAAATTTAGGTAAATATAAGAAATTATGAACAAAAAAGAACTCAAAATATCCAAAAATTTTGCTCTTTTTAATTTTTTCTGTGAAATTTGTTTTTTACATTCTCATCAAAAATGAGAAAGTCTTGGATTTGTGCGATTTTGAGAAATTTCTAATTTTCATAAATCTTTACGTTTCATGACCCCCTGATTCCAAAAAAATGGTTTTTAGAAAAGTGTCTGTCTGTCCGTCTATCTGTCTGTCTGTAGAAATTTTTGTCTCGACGATAACTCGAGTAAATTTTAAAGAATCGACTTGCAATTTGGGGGATTTCTTTAGTCCACTAAAATGAAACCTGAGTTCGTTGGACAGCCAATTTCAACAAAAAACAACAAAAATACAACATTTTTAAATTTTCAAAATTTTTTATTCTTTACAATTTTCAAAAAATTATTTTTTTTAATTTTTTTTTTCCTTAAAATATGCGCAAAAACAAACAACTTTTCTTTTGAACACTTTTTTGTACAACAAAAAAGAAAAAAGTTATTAATTTTTTTGTCAAAAAAGTGCAAAAAATTGAGATTTATAGTGAGTGAACCATTAGCAGAAACATGAAGAAACATTAAAAACATATCAAAACTTTCAATTTTTTTTAGATGACAAATTTTGGTAAATATAAGAAATTATGAACAAAAAAGAACTCAAAATATCAAAAAATTTTGCTCTTTTAAATTTTTTCTGTGAAATTTGTTTTTTACATTCTCATCAAAAATGAGAAAGTCTTGGATTTGTGCGATTTTGAGAAATTTCTAATTTTCATAAATCTTTACGTTTCATGACCCCCTGATTCCAAAAAAATGGTTTTTAGAAAAGTGTCTGTCTGTCAGTCTATCTGTCTGTCTGTAGAAATTTTTGACTCGACGATAACTCGAGTAAATTTTAAAGAATCGACTTGCAATTTGGGGGATTTCTTTAGTCCACTAAAATGAAGCCTGAGTTCGTTGGATAGCCAATTTCAACAAAAAACAACAAAAATACAACATTTTCAAATTTTCAAAATTTTTTATTCTTTACAATTTAGAAAAAAAAATTTTTTTTAATTTTTTCCATAAAATATGCGCAAAAACAAACAACTTTTCCTTTCAACACTTTTTTGTACAACAAAAAACAAAAAAGTTATGAATTTTTAAAAAATTTTCAAATTTAAAAAAAAAAATTTTGTTTGCAATTTTCAAAAAAAAAATTTTTTTAATTTTTTCCATAAAATATGCGCAAAAACAAACAACTTTTCTTTTGAACACTTTTTTGTACAACAAAAAACAAAAAAGTTATTAATTTTTTTGTCAAAAAAGTGCAAAAAATTGAGATTTATAGTGAGTGAAGCATTAACAGAAACATGAGGAAACATTAAAAACATATCAAAACTTTCGGTTTTTTTTTTTAAAGACAAATTTAGGTAAATATAAGAAATTTTGAACAAAAAAGAACTCAAAATATCCAAAAATTTTGCTCTTTTTAATTTTTTCTGTGAAATTTGTTTTTTACATTCTCATCAAAAATGAGAAAGTCTTGGATTTGTGCGATTTTGAGAAATTTCTAATTTTCATAAATCTTTACGTTTCATGACCCCCTGATTCCAAAAAAATGGTTTTTAGAAAAGTGTCTGTCTGTCCGTCTATCTGTCTGTCTGTAGAAATTTTTGTCTCGACGATAACTCGAGTAAATTTTAAAGAATCGACTTGCAATTTGGGGGATTTCTTTAGTCCACTAAAATGAAACCTGAGTTCGTTGGACAGCCAATTTCAACAAAAAACAACAAAAATACAACATTTTTAAATTTTCAAAATTTTTTATTCTTTACAATTTTCAAAAAATTATTTCTTTTAATTTTTTCCTTAAAATATGCGCAAAAACAAACAACTTTTCTTTTGAACACTTTTTTGTACATCAAAAAAGAAAAAAGTTATTAATTTTTTTGTCAAAAAAGTGCAAAAAATTGAGATTTATAGTGAGTGAACCATTAGCAGAAACATGAAGAAACATTAAAAACATATCAAAACTTTCAATTTTTTTTAGATGACAAATTTTGGTAAATATAAGAAATTATGAACAAAAAAGAACTCAAAATATCAAAAAATTTTGCTCTTTTAAATTTTTTCTGTGAAATTTGTTTTTTACATTCTCATCAAAAATGAGAAAGTCTTGGATTTGTGCGATTTTGAGAAATTTCTAATTTTCATAAATCTTTACGTTTCATGACCCCCTGATTCCAAAAAAATGGTTTTTAGAAAAGTGTCTGTCTGTCAGTCTATCTGTCTGTCTGTAGAAATTTTTGACTCGACGATAACTCGAGTAAATTTTAAAGAATCGACTTGCAATTTGGGGGATTTCTTTAGTCCACTAAAATGAAGCCTGAGTTCGTTGGATAGCCAATTTCAACAAAAAACAACAAAAATACAACATTTTTAAATTTTCAAAATTTTTTATTCTTTACAATTTTCAAAAAATTATTTCTTTTAATTTTTTCCTTAAAATATGCGCAAAAACAAACAACTTTTCTTTTGAACACTTTTTTGTACAACAAAAAACAAAAAAGTTATTAATTTTTTTGTCAAAAAAGTGCAAAAAATTGAGATTTATAGTGAGTGAACCATTAGCAGAAACATGAGGAAACATTAAAAACATATCAAAACTTTCGGTTTTTTTTTTTAAAGACAAATTTAGGTAAATATAAGAAATTATGAACAAAAAAGAACTCAAAATATCCAAAAATTTTGCTCTTTTTAATTTTTTCTGTGAAATTTGTTTTTTACATTCTCATCAAAAATGAGAAAGTCTTGGATTTGTGCGATTTTGAGAAATTTCTAATTTTCATAAATCTTTACGTTTCATGACCCCCTGATTCCAAAAAAATGGTTTTTAGAAAAGTGTCTGTCTGTCCGTCTATCTGTCTGTCTGTAGAAATTTTTGTCTCGACGATAACTCGAGTAAATTTTAAAGAATCGACTTGCAATTTGGGGGATTTCTTTAGTCCACTAAAATGAAACCTGAGTTCGTTGGACAGCCAATTTCAACAAAAAACAACAAAAATACAACATTTTTAAATTTTCAAAATTTTTTATTCTTTACAATTTTCAAAAAATTATTTCTTTTAATTTTTTCCTTAAAATATGCGCAAAAACAAACAACTTTTCTTTTGAACACTTTTTTGTACAACAAAAAAGAAAAAAGTTATTAATTTTTTTGTCAAAAAAGTGCAAAAAATTGAGATTTATAGTGAGTGAACCATTAGCAGAAACATGAAGAAACATTAAAAACATATCAAAACTTTCAATTTTTTTTAGATGACAAATTTTGGTAAATATAAGAAATTATGAACAAAAAAGAACTCAAAATATCAAAAAATTTTGCTCTTTTAAATTTTTTCTGTGAAATTTGTTTTTTACATTCTCATCAAAAATGAGAAAGTCTTGGATTTGTGCGATTTTGAGAAATTTCTAATTTTCATAAATCTTTACGTTTCATGACCCCCTGATTCCAAAAAAATGGTTTTTAGAAAAGTGTCTGTCTGTCAGTCTATCTGTCTGTCTGTAGAAATTTTTGACTCGACGATAACTCGAGTAAATTTTAAAGAATCGACTTGCAATTTGGGGGATTTCTTTAGTCCACTAAAATGAAGCCTGAGTTCGTTGGATAGCCAATTTCAACAAAAAACAACAAAAATACAACATTTTCAAATTTTCAAAATTTTTTATTCTTTACAATTTAGAAAAAAAATTTTTTTTAATTTTTTCCATAAAATATGCGCAAAAACAAACAACTTTTCCTTTCAACACTTTTTTGTACAACAAAAAACAAAAAAGTTATGAATTTTTAAAAAATTTTCAAATTTAAAAAAAAAAATTTTGTTTGCAATTTTCAAAAAAAAAATTTTTTTAATTTTTTCCATAAAATATGCGCAAAAACAAACAACTTTTCTTTTGAACACTTTTTTGTACAACAAAAAACAAAAAAGTTATTAATTTTTTTGTCAAAAAAGTGCAAAAAATTGAGATTTATAGTGAGTGAAGCATTAACAGAAACATGAGGAAACATTAAAAACATATCAAAACTTTCGGTTTTTTTTTTTAAAGACAAATTTAGGTAAATATAAGAAATTTTGAACAAAAAAGAACTCAAAATATCCAAAAATTTTGCTCTTTTTAATTTTTTCTGTGAAATTTGTTTTTTACATTCTCATCAAAAATGAGAAAGTCTTGGATTTGTGCGATTTTGAGAAATTTCTAATTTTCATAAATCTTTACGTTTCATGACCCCCTGATTCCAAAAAAATGGTTTTTAGAAAAGTGTCTGTCTGTCCGTCTATCTGTCTGTCTGTAGAAATTTTTGTCTCGACGATAACTCGAGTAAATTTTAAAGAATCGACTTGCAATTTGGGGGATTTCTTTAGTCCACTAAAATGAAACCTGAGTTCGTTGGACAGCCAATTTCAACAAAAAACAACAAAAATACAACATTTTTAAATTTTCAAAATTTTTTATTCTTTACAATTTTCAAAAAATTATTTCTTTTAATTTTTTCCTTAAAATATGCGCAAAAACAAACAACTTTTCTTTTGAACACTTTTTTGTACAACAAAAAAGAAAAAAGTTATTAATTTTTTTGTCAAAAAAGTGCAAAAAATTGAGATTTATAGTGAGTGAACCATTAGCAGAAACATGAAGAAACATTAAAAACATATCAAAACTTTCAATTTTTTTTAGATGACAAATTTTGGTAAATATAAGAAATTATGAACAAAAAAGAACTCAAAATATCAAAAAATTTTGCTCTTTTAAATTTTTTCTGTGAAATTTGTTTTTTACATTCTCATCAAAAATGAGAAAGTCTTGGATTTGTGCGATTTTGAGAAATTTCTAATTTTCATAAATCTTTACGTTTCATGACCCCCTGATTCCAAAAAAATGGTTTTTAGAAAAGTGTCTGTCTGTCAGTCTATCTGTCTGTCTGTAGAAATTTTTGACTCGACGATAACTCGAGTAAATTTTAAAGAATCGACTTGCAATTTGGGGGATTTCTTTAGTCCACTAAAATGAAGCCTGAGTTCGTTGGATAGCCAATTTCAACAAAAAACAACAAAAATACAACATTTTCAAATTTTCAAAATTTTTTATTCTTTACAATTTAGAAAAAAAATTTTTTTTAATTTTTTCCATAAAATATGCGCAAAAACAAACAACTTTTCCTTTCAACACTTTTTTGTACAACAAAAAACAAAAAAGTTATGAATTTTTAAAAAATTTTCAAATTTAAAAAAAAAAATTTTGTTTGCAATTTTCAAAAAAAAAATTTTTTTAATTTTTTCCATAAAATATGCGCAAAAACAAACAACTTTTCTTTTGAACACTTTTTTGTACAACAAAAAACAAAAAAGTTATTAATTTTTTTGTCAAAAAAGTGCAAAAAATTGAGATTTATAGTGAGTGAAGCATTAACAGAAACATGAGGAAACATTAAAAACATATCAAAACTTTCGGTTTTTTTTTTAAAGACAAATTTAGGTAAATATAAGAAATTTTGAACAAAAAAGAACTCAAAATATCCAAAAATTTTGCTCTTTTTAATTTTTTCTGTGAAATTTGTTTTTTACATTCTCATCAAAAATGAGAAAGTCTTGGATTTGTGCGATTTTGAGAAATTTCTAATTTTCATAAATCTTTACGTTTCATGACCCCCTGATTCCAAAAAAATGGTTTTTAGAAAAGTGTCTGTCTGTCCGTCTATCTGTCTGTCTGTAGAAATTTTTGTCTCGACGATAACTCGAGTAAATTTTAAAGAATCGACTTGCAATTTGGGGGATTTCTTTAGTCCACTAAAATGAAACCTGAGTTCGTTGGACAGCCAATTTCAACAAAAAACAACAAAAATACAACATTTTTAAATTTTCAAAATTTTTTATTCTTTACAATTTTCAAAAAATTATTTCTTTTAATTTTTTCCTTAAAATATGCGCAAAAACAAACAACTTTTCTTTTGAACACTTTTTTGTACAACAAAAAAGAAAAAAGTTATTAATTTTTTTGTCAAAAAAGTGCAAAAAATTGAGATTTATAGTGAGTGAACCATTAGCAGAAACATGAAGAAACATTAAAAACATATCAAAACTTTCAATTTTTTTTAGATGACA
Organism: Leptopilina drosophilae; assembly: GCA_032873175.1. Taxonomy (NCBI): domain Eukaryota; kingdom Metazoa; phylum Arthropoda; class Insecta; order Hymenoptera; family Figitidae; genus Leptopilina; species Leptopilina drosophilae. Next base: position 29,677 of record JAVJHS010000411.1, on the reverse strand, counting down.
AATTTTGGTAAATATAAGAAATTATGAACAAAAAAGAACTCAAAATATCAAAAAATTTTGCTCTTTTAAATTTTTTCTGTGAAATTTGTTTTTTACATTCTCATCAAAAATGAGAAAGTCTTGGATTTGTGCGATTTTGAGAAATTTCTAATTTTCATAAATCTTTACGTTTCATGACCCCCTGATTCCAAAAAAATGGTTTTTAGAAAAGTGTCTGTCTGTCAGTCTATCTGTCTGTCTGTAGAAATTTTTGACTCGACGATAACTCGAGTAAATTTTAAAGAATCGACTTGCAATTTGGGGGATTTCTTTAGTCCACTAAAATGAAGCCTGAGTTCGTTGGATAGCCAATTTCAACAAAAAACAACAAAAATACAACATTTTCAAATTTTCAAAATTTTTTATTCTTTACAATTTAGAAAAAAAATTTTTTTTAATTTTTTCCATAAAATATGCGCAAAAACAAACAACTTTTCCTTTCAACACTTTTTTGTACAACAAAAAACAAAAAAGTTATGAATTTTTAAAAAATTTTCAAATTTAAAAAAAAAAATTTTGTTTGCAATTTTCAAAAAAAAAATTTTTTTAATTTTTTCCATAAAATATGCGCAAAAACAAACAACTTTTCTTTTGAACACTTTTTTGTACAACAAAAAACAAAAAAGTTATTAATTTTTTTGTCAAAAAAGTGCAAAAAATTGAGATTTATAGTGAGTGAAGCATTAACAGAAACATGAGGAAACATTAAAAACATATCAAAACTTTCGGTTTTTTTTTTAAAGACAAATTTAGGTAAATATAAGAAATTTTGAACAAAAAAGAACTCAAAATATCCAAAAATTTTGCTCTTTTTAATTTTTTCTGTGAAATTTGTTTTTTACATTCTCATCAAAAATGAGAAAGTCTTGGATTTGTGCGATTTTGAGAAATTTCTAATTTTCATAAATCTTTACGTTTCATGACCCCCTGATTCCAAAAAAATGGTTTTTAGAAAAGTGTCTGTCTGTCCGTCTATCTGTCTGTCTGTAGAAATTTTTTGTCTCGACGATAACTCGAGTAAATTTTAAAGAATCGACTTGCAATTTGGGGGATTTCTTTAGTCCACTAAAATGAAACCTGAGTTCGTTGGACAGCCAATTTCAACAAAAAACAACAAAAATACAACATTTTTAAATTTTCAAAATTTTTTATTCTTTACAATTTTCAAAAAATTATTTCTTTTAATTTTTTCCTTAAAATATGCGCAAAAACAAACAACTTTTCTTTTGAACACTTTTTTGTACAACAAAAAAGAAAAAAGTTATTAATTTTTTTGTCAAAAAAGTGCAAAAAATTGAGATTTATAGTGAGTGAACCATTAGCAGAAACATGAAGAAACATTAAAAACATATCAAAACTTTCAATTTTTTTTAGATGACAAATTTTGGTAAATATAAGAAATTATGAACAAAAAAGAACTCAAAATATCAAAAAATTTTGCTCTTTTAAATTTTTTCTGTGAAATTTGTTTTTTACATTCTCATCAAAAATGAGAAAGTCTTGGATTTGTGCGATTTTGAGAAATTTCTAATTTTCATAAATCTTTACGTTTCATGACCCCCTGATTCCAAAAAAATGGTTTTTAGAAAAGTGTCTGTCTGTCAGTCTATCTGTCTGTCTGTAGAAATTTTTGACTCGACGATAACTCGAGTAAATTTTAAAGAATCGACTTGCAATTTGGGGGATTTCTTTAGTCCACTAAAATGAAGCCTGAGTTCGTTGGATAGCCAATTTCAACAAAAAACAACAAAAATACAACATTTTCAAATTTTCAAAATTTTTTATTCTTTACAATTTAGAAAAAAAATTTTTTTTAATTTTTTCCATAAAATATGCGCAAAAACAAACAACTTTTCCTTTCAACACTTTTTTGTACAACAAAAAACAAAAAAGTTATGAATTTTTAAAAAATTTTCAAATTTAAAAAAAAAAATTTTGTTTGCAATTTTCAAAAAAAAAATTTTTTTAATTTTTTTCCATAAAATATGCGCAAAAACAAACAACTTTTCTTTTGAACACTTTTTTGTACAACAAAAAACAAAAAAGTTATTAATTTTTTTGTCAAAAAAGTGCAAAAAATTGAGATTTATAGTGAGTGAAGCATTAACAGAAACATGAGGAAACATTAAAAACATATCAAAACTTTCGGTTTTTTTTTTAAAGACAAATTTAGGTAAATATAAGAAATTTTGAACAAAAAAGAACTCAAAATATCCAAAAATTTTGCTCTTTTTAATTTTTTCTGTGAAATTTGTTTTTTACATTCTCATCAAAAATGAGAAAGTCTTGGATTTGTGCGATTTTGAGAAATTTCTAATTTTCATAAATCTTTACGTTTCATGACCCCCTGATTCCAAAAAAATGGTTTTTAGAAAAGTGTCTGTCTGTCCGTCTATCTGTCTGTCTGTAGAAATTTTTGTCTCGACGATAACTCGAGTAAATTTTAAAGAATCGACTTGCAATTTGGGGGATTTCTTTAGTCCACTAAAATGAAACCTGAGTTCGTTGGACAGCCAATTTCAACAAAAAACAACAAAAATACAACATTTTTAAATTTTCAAAATTTTTTATTCTTTACAATTTTCAAAAAATTATTTCTTTTAATTTTTTCCTTAAAATATGCGCAAAAACAAACAACTTTTCTTTTGAACACTTTTTTGTACAACAAAAAAGAAAAAAGTTATTAATTTTTTTGTCAAAAAAGTGCAAAAAATTGAGATTTATAGTGAGTGAACCATTAGCAGAAACATGAAGAAACATTAAAAACATATCAAAACTTTCAATTTTTTTTAGATGACAAATTTTGGTAAATATAAGAAATTATGAACAAAAAAGAACTCAAAATATCAAAAAATTTTGCTCTTTTAAATTTTTTCTGTGAAATTTGTTTTTTACATTCTCATCAAAAATGAGAAAGTCTTGGATTTGTGCGATTTTGAGAAATTTCTAATTTTCATAAATCTTTACGTTTCATGACCCCCTGATTCCAAAAAAATGGTTTTTAGAAAAGTGTCTGTCTGTCAGTCTATCTGTCTGTCTGTAGAAATTTTTGACTCGACGATAACTCGAGTAAATTTTAAAGAATCGACTTGCAATTTGGGGGATTTCTTTAGTCCACTAAAATGAAGCCTGAGTTCGTTGGATAGCCAATTTCAACAAAAAACAACAAAAATACAACATTTTCAAATTTTCAAAATTTTTTATTCTTTACAATTTAGAAAAAAAATTTTTTTTAATTTTTTCCATAAAATATGCGCAAAAACAAACAACTTTTCCTTTCAACACTTTTTTGTACAACAAAAAACAAAAAAGTTATGAATTTTTAAAAAATTTTCAAATTTAAAAAAAAAAATTTTGTTTGCAATTTTCAAAAAAAAAATTTTTTTAATTTTTTCCATAAAATATGCGCAAAAACAAACAACTTTTCTTTTGAACACTTTTTTGTACAACAAAAAAACAAAAAAGTTATTAATTTTTTTGTCAAAAAAGTGCAAAAAATTGAGATTTATAGTGAGTGAAGCATTAACAGAAACATGAGGAAACATTAAAAACATATCAAAACTTTCGGTTTTTTTTTTAAAGACAAATTTAGGTAAATATAAGAAATTTTGAACAAAAAAGAACTCAAAATATCCAAAAATTTTGCTCTTTTTAATTTTTTCTGTGAAATTTGTTTTTTACATTCTCATCAAAAATGAGAAAGTCTTGGATTTGTGCGATTTTGAGAAATTTCTAATTTTCATAAATCTTTACGTTTCATGACCCCCTGATTCCAAAAAAATGGTTTTTAGAAAAGTGTCTGTCTGTCCGTCTATCTGTCTGTCTGTAGAAATTTTTGTCTCGACGATAACTCGAGTAAATTTTAAAGAATCGACTTGCAATTTGGGGGATTTCTTTAGTCCACTAAAATGAAACCTGAGTTCGTTGGACAGCCAATTTCAACAAAAAACAACAAAAATACAACATTTTTAAATTTTCAAAATTTTTTATTCTTTACAATTTTCAAAAAATTATTTCTTTTAATTTTTTCCTTAAAATATGCGCAAAAACAAACAACTTTTCTTTTGAACACTTTTTTGTACAACAAAAAAGAAAAAAGTTATTAATTTTTTTGTCAAAAAAGTGCAAAAAATTGAGATTTATAGTGAGTGAACCATTAGCAGAAACATGAAGAAACATTAAAAACATATCAAAACTTTCAATTTTTTTTAGATGACAAATTTTGGTAAATATAAGAAATTATGAACAAAAAAGAACTCAAAATATCAAAAAATTTTGCTCTTTTAAATTTTTTCTGTGAAATTTGTTTTTTACATTCTCATCAAAAATGAGAAAGTCTTGGATTTGTGCGATTTTGAGAAATTTCTAATTTTCATAAATCTTTACGTTTCATGACCCCCTGATTCCAAAAAAATGGTTTTTAGAAAAGTGTCTGTCTGTCAGTCTATCTGTCTGTCTGTAGAAATTTTTGACTCGACGATAACTCGAGTAAATTTTAAAGAATCGACTTGCAATTTGGGGGATTTCTTTAGTCCACTAAAATGAAGCCTGAGTTCGTTGGATAGCCAATTTCAACAAAAAACAACAAAAATACAACATTTTCAAATTTTCAAAATTTTTTATTCTTTACAATTTAGAAAAAAAATTTTTTTTAATTTTTTCCATAAAATATGCGCAAAAACAAACAACTTTTCCTTTCAACACTTTTTTGTACAACAAAAAACAAAAAAGTTATGAATTTTTAAAAAATTTTCAAATTTAAAAAAAAAAATTTTGTTTGCAATTTTCAAAAAAAAAATTTTTTTAATTTTTTCCATAAAATATGCGCAAAAACAAACAACTTTTCTTTTGAACACTTTTTTGTACAACAAAAAACAAAAAAGTTATTAATTTTTTTGTCAAAAAAGTGCAAAAAATTGAGATTTATAGTGAGTGAAGCATTAACAGAAACATGAGGAAACATTAAAAACATATCAAAACTTTCGGTTTTTTTTTTTAAAGACAAATTTAGGTAAATATAAGAAATTTTGAACAAAAAAGAACTCAAAATATCCAAAAATTTTGCTCTTTTTAATTTTTTCTGTGAAATTTGTTTTTTACATTCTCATCAAAAATGAGAAAGTCTTGGATTTGTGCGATTTTGAGAAATTTCTAATTTTCATAAATCTTTACGTTTCATGACCCCCTGATTCCAAAAAAATGGTTTTTAGAAAAGTGTCTGTCTGTCCGTCTATCTGTCTGTCTGTAGAAATTTTTGTCTCGACGATAACTCGAGTAAATTTTAAAGAATCGACTTGCAATTTGGGGGATTTCTTTAGTCCACTAAAATGAAACCTGAGTTCGTTGGACAGCCAATTTCAACAAAAAACAACAAAAATACAACATTTTTAAATTTTCAAAATTTTTTATTCTTTACAATTTTCAAAAAATTATTTCTTTTAATTTTTTCCTTAAAATATGCGCAAAAACAAACAACTTTTCTTTTGAACACTTTTTTGTACAACAAAAAAGAAAAAAGTTATTAATTTTTTTGTCAAAAAAGTGCAAAAAATTGAGATTTATAGTGAGTGAACCATTAGCAGAAACATGAAGAAACATTAAAAACATATCAAAACTTTCAATTTTTTTTAGATGACAAATTTTGGTAAATATAAGAAATTATGAACAAAAAAGAACTCAAAATATCAAAAAATTTTGCTCTTTTAAATTTTTTCTGTGAAATTTGTTTTTTACATTCTCATCAAAAATGAGAAAGTCTTGGATTTGTGCGATTTTGAGAAATTTCTAATTTTCATAAATCTTTACGTTTCATGACCCCCTGATTCCAAAAAAATGGTTTTTAGAAAAGTGTCTGTCTGTCAGTCTATCTGTCTGTCTGTAGAAATTTTTGACTCGACGATAACTCGAGTAAATTTTAAAGAATCGACTTGCAATTTGGGGGATTTCTTTAGTCCACTAAAATGAAGCCTGAGTTCGTTGGATAGCCAATTTCAACAAAAAACAACAAAAATACAACATTTTCAAATTTTCAAAATTTTTTATTCTTTACAATTTAGAAAAAAAATTTTTTTTAATTTTTTCCATAAAATATGCGCAAAAACAAACAACTTTTCCTTTCAACACTTTTTTGTACAACAAAAAACAAAAAAGTTATGAATTTTTAAAAAATTTTCAAATTTAAAAAAAAAAATTTTGTTTGCAATTTTCAAAAAAAAAATTTTTTTAATTTTTTCCATAAAATATGCGCAAAAACAAACAACTTTTCTTTTGAACACTTTTTTGTACAACAAAAAACAAAAAAGTTATTAATTTTTTTGTCAAAAAAGTGCAAAAAATTGAGATTTATAGTGAGTGAAGCATTAACAGAAACATGAGGAAACATTAAAAACATATCAAAACTTTCGGTTTTTTTTTTAAAGACAAATTTAGGTAAATATAAGAAATTTTGAACAAAAAAGAACTCAAAATATCCAAAAATTTTGCTCTTTTTAATTTTTTCTGTGAAATTTGTTTTTTACATTCTCATCAAAAATGAGAAAGTCTTGGATTTGTGCGATTTTGAGAAATTTCTAATTTTCATAAATCTTTACGTTTCATGACCCCCTGATTCCAAAAAAATGGTTTTTAGAAAAGTGTCTGTCTGTCCGTCTATCTGTCTGTCTGTAGAAATTTTTGTCTCGACGATAACTCGAGTAAATTTTAAAGAATCGACTTGCAATTTGGGGGATTTCTTTAGTCCACTAAAATGAAACCTGAGTTCGTTGGACAGCCAATTTCAACAAAAAACAACAAAAATACAACATTTTTAAATTTTCAAAATTTTTTATTCTTTACAATTTTCAAAAAATTATTTCTTTTAATTTTTTTCCTTAAAATATGCGCAAAAACAAACAACTTTTCTTTTGAACACTTTTTTGTACAACAAAAAAGAAAAAAGTTATTAATTTTTTTGTCAAAAAAGTGCAAAAAATTGAGATTTATAGTGAGTGAACCATTAGCAGAAACATGAAGAAACATTAAAAACATATCAAAACTTTCAATTTTTTTTAGATGACAAATTTTGGTAAATATAAGAAATTATGAACAAAAAAGAACTCAAAATATCAAAAAATTTTGCTCTTTTAAATTTTTTCTGTGAAATTTGTTTTTTACATTCTCATCAAAAATGAGAAAGTCTTGGATTTGTGCGATTTTGAGAAATTTCTAATTTTCATAAATCTTTACGTTTCATGACCCCCTGATTCCAAAAAAATGGTTTTTAGAAAAGTGTCTGTCTGTCAGTCTATCTGTCTGTCTGTAGAAATTTTTGACTCGACGATAACTCGAGTAAATTTTAAAGAATCGACTTGCAATTTGGGGGATTTCTTTAGTCCACTAAAATGAAGCCTGAGTTCGTTGGATAGCCAATTTCAACAAAAAACAACAAAAATACAACATTTTCAAATTTTCAAAATTTTTTATTCTTTACAATTTAGAAAAAAAATTTTTTTTAATTTTTTCCATAAAATATGCGCAAAAACAAACAACTTTTCCTTTCAACACTTTTTTGTACAACAAAAAACAAAAAAGTTATGAATTTTTAAAAAATTTTCAAATTTAAAAAAAAAAATTTTGTTTGCAATTTTCAAAAAAAAAATTTTTTTAATTTTTTCCATAAAATATGCGCAAAAACAAACAACTTTTCTTTTGAACACTTTTTTGTACAACAAAAAACAAAAAAGTTATTAATTTTTTTGTCAAAAAAGTGCAAAAAATTGAGATTTATAGTGAGTGAAGCATTAACAGAAACATGAGGAAACATTAAAAACATATCAAAACTTTCGGTTTTTTTTTTAAAGACAAATTTAGGTAAATATAAGAAATTTTGAACAAAAAAGAACTCAAAATATCCAAAAATTTTGCTCTTTTTAATTTTTTCTGTGAAATTTGTTTTTTACATTCTCATCAAAAATGAGAAAGTCTTGGATTTGTGCGATTTTGAGAAATTTCTAATTTTCATAAATCTTTACGTTTCATGACCCCCTGATTCCAAAAAAATGGTTTTTAGAAAAGTGTCTGTCTGTCCGTCTATCTGTCTGTCTGTAGAAATTTTTGTCTCGACGATAACTCGAGTAAATTTTAAAGAATCGACTTGCAATTTGGGGGATTTCTTTAGTCCACTAAAATGAAACCTGAGTTCGTTGGACAGCCAATTTCAACAAAAAACAACAAAAATACAACATTTTTAAATTTTCAAAATTTTTTATTCTTTACAATTTTCAAAAAATTATTTCTTTTAATTTTTTCCTTAAAATATGCGCAAAAACAAACAACTTTTCTTTTGAACACTTTTTTGTACAACAAAAAAGAAAAAAGTTATTAATTTTTTTTGTCAAAAAAGTGCAAAAAATTGAGATTTATAGTGAGTGAACCATTAGCAGAAACATGAAGAAACATTAAAAACATATCAAAACTTTCAATTTTTTTTAGATGACAAATTTTGGTAAATATAAGAAATTATGAACAAAAAAGAACTCAAAATATCAAAAAATTTTGCTCTTTTAAATTTTTTCTGTGAAATTTGTTTTTTACATTCTCATCAAAAATGAGAAAGTCTTGGATTTGTGCGATTTTGAGAAATTTCTAATTTTCATAAATCTTTACGTTTCATGACCCCCTGATTCCAAAAAAATGGTTTTTAGAAAAGTGTCTGTCTGTCAGTCTATCTGTCTGTCTGTAGAAATTTTTGACTCGACGATAACTCGAGTAAATTTTAAAGAATCGACTTGCAATTTGGGGGATTTCTTTAGTCCACTAAAATGAAGCCTGAGTTCGTTGGATAGCCAATTTCAACAAAAAACAACAAAAATACAACATTTTTAAATTTTCAAAATTTTTTATTCTTTACAATTTTCAAAAAATTATTTCTTTTAATTTTTTCCTTAAAATATGCGCAAAAACAAACAACTTTTCTTTTGAACACTTTTTTGTACAACAAAAAAGAAAAAAGTTATTAATTTTTTTGTCAAAAAAGTGCAAAAAATTAAGATTTATAGTGAGTGAAGCATTAGCAGAAACATGAGGAAACATTAAAAACATATCAAAACTTTCGGTTTTTTTTTTAAAGACAAATTTAGGTAAATATAAGAAATTTTGAACAAAAAAGAACTCAAAATATCCAAAAATTTTGCTCTTTTTAATTTTTTCTGTGAAATTTGTTTTTTACATTCTCATCAAAAATGAGAAAGTCTTGGATTTGTGCGATTTTGAGAAATTTCTAATTTTCATAAATCTTTACGTTTCATGACCCCCTGATTCCAAAAAAATGGTTTTTAGAAAAGTGTCTGTCTGTCCGTCTATCTGTCTGTCTGTAGAAATTTTTGTCTCGACGATAACTCGAGTAAATTTTAAAGAATCGACTTGCAATTTGGGGGATTTCTTTAGTCCACTAAAATGAAACCTGAGTTCGTTGGACAGCCAATTTCAACAAAAAACAACAAAAATACAACATTTTTAAATTTTCAAAATTTTTTATTCTTTACAATTTTCAAAAAATTATTTCTTTTAATTTTTTCCTTAAAATATGCGCAAAAACAAACAACTTTTCTTTTGAACACTTTTTTGTACAACAAAAAAGAAAAAAGTTATTAATTTTTTTGTCAAAAAAGTGCAAAAAATTGAGATTTATAGTGAGTAAACCATTAGCAGAAACATGAAGAAACATTAAAAACATATCAAAACTTTCAATTTTTTTTAGATGACAAATTTTGGTAAATATAAGAAATTATGAACAAAAAAGAACTCAAAATATCAAAAAATTTTGCTCTTTTAAATTTTTTCTGTGAAATTTGTTTTTTACATTCTCATCAAAAATGAGAAAGTCTTGGATTTGTGCGATTTTGAGAAATTTCTAATTTTCATAAATCTTTACGTTTCATGACCCCCTGATTCCAAAAAAATGGTTTTTAGAAAAGTGTCTGTCTGTCCGTCTATCTGTCTGTCTGTAGAAATTTTTGTCTCGACGATAACTCGAGTAAATTTTAAAGAATCGACTTGCAATTTGGGGGATTTCTTTAGTCCACTAAAATGAAACCTGAGTTCGTTGGACAGCCAATTTCAACAAAAAACAACAAAAATACAACATTTTTAAATTTTCAAAATTTTTTATTCTTTACAATTTTCAAAAAATTATTTCTTTTAATTTTTTTCCTTAAAATATGCGCAAAAACAAACAACTTTTCTTTTGAACACTTTTTTGTACAACAAAAAAGAAAAAAGTTATTAATTTTTTTGTCAAAAAAGTGCAAAAAATTGAGATTTATAGTGAGTGAACCATTAGCAGAAACATGAAGAAACATTAAAAACATATCAAAACTTTCAATTTTTTTTAGATGACAAATTTTGGTAAATATAAGAAATTATGAACAAAAAAGAACTCAAAATATCAAAAAATTTTGCTCTTTTAAATTTTTTCTGTGAAATTTGTTTTTTACATTCTCATCAAAAATGAGAAAGTCTTGGATTTGTGCGATTTTGAGAAATTTCTAATTTTCATAAATCTTTACGTTTCATGACCCCCTGATTCCAAAAAAATGGTTTTTAGAAAAGTGTCTGTCTGTCCGTCTATCTGTCTGTCTGTAGAAATTTTTGTCTCGACGATAACTCGAGTAAATTTTAAAGAATCGACTTGCAATTTGGGGGATTTCTTTAGTCCACTAAAATGAAACCTGAGTTCGTTGGACAGCCAATTTCAACAAAAAACAACAAAAATACAACATTTTTAAATTTTCAAAATTTTTTATTCTTTACAATTTAGAAAAAAAATTTTTTTTAATTTTTTCCTTAAAATATGCGCAAAAACAAACAACTTTTCTTTTGAACACTTTTTTGTACAACAAAAAAGAAAAAAGTTATTAATTTTTTTGTCAAAAAAGTGCAAAAAATTGAGATTTATAGTGAGTGAACCATTAGCAGAAACATGAAGAAACATTAAAAACATATCAAAACTTTCAATTTTTTTTAGATGACAAATTTTGGTAAATATAAGAAATTATGAACAAAAAAGAACTCAAAATATCAAAAAATTTTGCTCTTTTAAATTTTTTCTGTGAAATTTGTTTTTTACATTCTCATCAAAAATGAGAAAGTCTTGGATTTGTGCGATTTTGAGAAATTTCTAATTTTCATAAATCTTTACGTTTCATGACCCCCTGATTCCAAAAAAATGGTTTTTAGAAAAGTGTCTGTCTGTCAGTCTATCTGTCTGTCTGTAGAAATTTTTGACTCGACGATAACTCGAGTAAATTTTAAAGAATCGACTTGCAATTTGGGGGATTTCTTTAGTCCACTAAAATGAAGCCTGAGTTCGTTGGATAGCCAATTTCAACAAAAAACAACAAAAATACAACATTTTCAAATTTTCAAAATTTTTTATTCTTTACAATTTAGAAAAAAAATTTTTTTAAATTTTTTCCATAAAATATGCGCAAAAACAAACAACTTTTCTTTTGAACACTTTTTTGTACAACAAAAAAGAAAAAAGTTATTAATTTTTTTGTCAAAAAAGTGCAAAAAATTGAGATTTATAGTGAGTGAACCATTAGCAGAAACATGAAGAAACATTAAAAACATATCAAAACTTTCAATTTTTTTTAGATGACAAATTTTGGTAAATATAAGAAATTATGAACAAAAAAGAACTCAAAATATCCAAAAATTTTGCTCTTTTTGAATTTTTCCGTAAAATTTGCTTTTTACATTCTCATCAAAAATGAGAAAGTCTTGGATTTGTGCGATTTTGAGAAATTTCTAATTTTCATAAATCTTTACGTTTCATGACCCCCTGATTCCAAAAAAATGGTTTTTAGAAAAGTGTCTGTCTGTCAGTCTATCTGTCTGTCTGTAGAAATTTTTGTCTCGACGATAACTCGAGTAAATTTTAAAGAATCGACTTGCAATTTGGGGGATTTCTTTAGTCCACTAAAATGAAACCTGAGTTCGTTGGACAGCCAATTTCAACAAAAAACAACAAAAATACAACATTTTTAAATTTTCAAAATTTTTTATTCTTTACAATTTTCAAAAAATTATTTCTTTTAATTTTTTCCTTAAAATATGCGCAAAAACAAACAACTTTTCTTTTGAACACTTTTTTGTACAACAAAAAAGAAAAAAGTTATTAATTTTTTTGTCAAAAAAGTGCAAAAAATTGAGATTTATAGTGAGTGAACCATTAGCAGAAACATGAAGAAACATTAAAAACATATCAAAACTTTCAATTTTTTTTAGATGACAAATTTTGGTAAATATAAGAAATTATGAACAAAAAAGAACTCAAAATATCAAAAAATTTTGCTCTTTTAAATTTTTTCTGTGAAATTTGTTTTTTACATTCTCATCAAAAATGAGAAAGTCTTGGATTTGTGCGATTTTGAGAAATTTCTAATTTTCATAAATCTTTACGTTTCATGACCCCCTGATTCCAAAAAAATGGTTTTTAGAAAAGTGTCTGTCTGTCAGTCTATCTGTCTGTCTGTAGAAATTTTTGACTCGACGATAACTCGAGTAAATTTTAAAGAATCGACTTGCAATTTGGGGGATTTCTTTAGTCCACTAAAATGAAGCCTGAGTTCGTTGGATAGCCAATTTCAACAAAAAACAACAAAAATACAACATTTTCAAATTTTCAAAATTTTTTATTCTTTACAATTTAGAAAAAAAATTTTTTTTAATTTTTTCCATAAAATATGCGCAAAAACAAACAACTTTTCCTTTCAACACTTTTTTGTACAACAAAAAACAAAAAAGTTTTTAATTTTAAAAAATTTTTAAAATTAAAAAAAAAAAATTTTTTTTTAAATTTTAAAAAAAAAAATTTTTTTAATTTTTTCCATAAAATATGCGCAAAAACAAACAACTTTTCTTTTGAACACTTTTTTGTACAACAAAAAACAAAAAAGTTATTAATTTTTTTGTCAAAAAAGTGCAAAAAATTGAGATTTATAGTGAGTGAACCATTAGCAGAAACATGAAGAAAAATTAAAAACATATCAAAACTTTCGGTTTTTTTTTTAAAGACAAATTTAGGTAAATATAAGAAATTTTGAACAAAAAAGAACTCAAAATATCCAAAAATTTTGCTCTTTTTAATTTTTTCTGTGAAATTTGTTTTTTACATTCTCATCAAAAATGAGAAAGTCTTGGATTTGTGCGATTTTGAGAAATTTCTAATTTTCATAAATCTTTACGTTTCATGACCCCCTGATTCCAAAAAAATGGTTTTTAGAAAAGTGTCTGTCTGTCCGTCTATCTGTCTGTCTGTAGAAATTTTTGTCTCGACGATAACTCGAGTAAATTTTAAAGAATCGACTTGCAATTTGGGGGATTTCTTTAGTCCACTAAAATGAAACCTGAGTTCGTTGGACAGCCAATTTCAACAAAAAACAACAAAAATACAACATTTTTAAATTTTCAAAATTTTTTATTCTTTACAATTTTCAAAAAAAATTTTTTTTTAATTTTTTTCCATAAAATATGCGCAAAAGCAAACAACTTTTCCTTTCAACACTTTTTTGTACAACAAAAAACAAAAAAGTTATGAATTTTTAAAAAATTTTCAAATTTAAAAAAAAAATTTTGTTTGCAATTTTCAAAAAAAAAATTTTTTTAATTTTTTCCATAAAATATGCGCAAAAACAAACAACTTTTCTTTTGAACACTTTTTTGTACAACAAAAAAGAAAAAAGTTATTAATTTTTTTGTCAAAAAAGTGCAAAAAATTGAGATTTATAGTGAGTAAACCATTAGCAGAAACATGAAGAAACATTAAAAACATATCAAAACTTTCAATTTTTTTTAGATGACAAATTTTGGTAAATATAAGAAATTATGAACAAAAAAGAACTCAAAATATCAAAAAATTTTGCTCTTTTAAATTTTTTCTGTGAAATTTGTTTTTTACATTCTCATCAAAAATGAGAAAGTCTTGGATTTGTGCGATTTTGAGAAATTTCTAATTTTCATAAATCTTTACGTTTCATGACCCCCTGATTCCAAAAAAATGGTTTTTAGAAAAGTGTCTGTCTGTCCGTCTATCTGTCTGTCTGTAGAAATTTTTGTCTCGACGATAACTCGAGTAAATTTTAAAGAATCGACTTGCAATTTGGGGGATTTCTTTAGTCCACTAAAATGAAACCTGAGTTCGTTGGACAGCCAATTTCAACAAAAAACAACAAAAATACAACATTTTTAAATTTTCAAAATTTTTTATTCTTTACAATTTTCAAAAAATTATTTCTTTTAATTTTTTCCTTAAAATATGCGCAAAAACAAACAACTTTTCTTTTGAACACTTTTTTGTACAACAAAAAAGAAAAAAGTTATTAATTTTTTTGTCAAAAAAGTGCAAAAAATTGAGATTTATAGTGAGTGAACCATTAGCAGAAACATGAAGAAACATTAAAAACATATCAAAACTTTCAATTTTTTTTAGATGACAAATTTTGGTAAATATAAGAAATTATGAACAAAAAAGAACTCAAAATATCAAAAAATTTTGCTCTTTTAAATTTTTTCTGTGAAATTTGTTTTTTACATTCTCATCAAAAATGAGAAAGTCTTGGATTTGTGCGATTTTGAGAAATTTCTAATTTTCATAAATCTTTACGTTTCATGACCCCCTGATTCCAAAAAAATGGTTTTTAGAAAAGTGTCTGTCTGTCCGTCTATCTGTCTGTCTGTAGAAATTTTTGTCTCGACGATAACTCGAGTAAATTTTAAAGAATCGACTTGCAATTTGGGGGATTTCTTTAGTCCACTAAAATGAAACCTGAGTTCGTTGGACAGCCAATTTCAACAAAAAACAACAAAAATACAACATTTTTAAATTTTCAAAATTTTTTATTCTTTACAATTTTCAAAAAATTATTTCTTTTAATTTTTTCCTTAAAATATGCGCAAAAACAAACAACTTTTCCTTTCAACACTTTTTTGTACAACAAAAAACAAAAAAGTTATGAATTTTTAAAAAATTTTCAAATTTAAAAAAAAAAATTTTGTTTGCAATTTTCAAAAAAAAAATTTTTTTAATTTTTTCCATAAAATATGCGCAAAAACAAACAACTTTTCTTTTGAACACTTTTTTGTACAACAAAAAAGAAAAAAGTTATTAATTTTTTTGTCAAAAAAGTGCAAAAAATTGAGATTTATAGTGAGTGAACCATTAGCAGAAACATGAAGAAACATTAAAAACATATCAAAACTTTCAATTTTTTTTAGATGACAAATTTTGGTAAATATAAGAAATTATGAACAAAAAAGAACTCAAAATATCAAAAAATTTTGCTCTTTTAAATTTTTTCTGTGAAATTTGTTTTTTACATTCTCATCAAAAATGAGAAAGTCTTGGATTTGTGCGATTTTGAGAAATTTCTAATTTTCATAAATCTTTACGTTTCATGACCCCCTGATTCCAAAAAAATGGTTTTTAGAAAAGTGTCTGTCTGTCAGTCTATCTGTCTGTCTGTAGAAATTTTTGACTCGACGATAACTCGAGTAAATTTTAAAGAATCGACTTGCAATTTGGGGGATTTCTTTAGTCCACTAAAATGAAGCCTGAGTTCGTTGGATAGCCAATTTCAACAAAAAACAACAAAAATACAACATTTTCAAATTTTCAAAATTTTTTATTCTTTACAATTTAGAAAAAAAATTTTTTTAAATTTTTTCCATAAAATATGCGCAAAAACAAACAACTTTTCTTTTGAACACTTTTTTGTACAACAAAAAAGAAAAAAGTTATTAATTTTTTTGTCAAAAAAGTGCAAAAAATTGAGATTTATAGTGAGTGAACCATTAGCAGAAACATGAAGAAACATTAAAAACATATCAAAACTTTCAATTTTTTTTAGATGACAAATTTTGGTAAATATAAGAAATTATGAACAAAAAAGAACTCAAAATATCCAAAAATTTTGCTCTTTTAAATTTTTTCTGTGAAATTTGTTTTTTACATTCTCATCAAAAATGAGAAAGTCTTGGATTTGTGCGATTTTGAGAAATTTCTAATTTTCATAAATCTTTACGTTTCATGACCCCCTGATTCCAAAAAAATGGTTTTTAGAAAAGTGTCTGTCTGTCAGTCTATCTGTCTGTCTGTAGAAATTTTTGACTCGACGATAACTCGAGTAAATTTTAAAGAATCGACTTGCAATTTGGGGGATTTCTTTAGTCCACTAAAATGAAGCCTGAGTTCGTTGGATAGCCAATTTCAACAAAAAACAACAAAAATACAACATTTTCAAATTTTCAAAATTTTTTATTCTTTACAATTTAGAAAAAAAATTTTTTTAAATTTTTTCCATAAAATATGCGCAAAAACAAACAACGTTTCTTTTGAACACTTTTTTGTACAACAAAAAACAAAAAAGTTATTAATTTTTTTGTCAAAAAAGTGCAAAAAATTGAGATTTATAGTGAGTGAACCATTAGCAGAAACATGAGGAAACATTAAAAACATATCAAAACTTTCGGTTTTTTTTTTAAAGACAAATTTTGTTAAAAATTTCAAATTATGAACCAAAAAGAACTCAAAATATCCAAAAATTTTGCTCTTTTTAATTTTTTCTGTGAAATTTGTTTTTTACATTCTCATCAAAAATGAGAAAGTCTTGGATTTGTGCGATTTTGATAAATTTCTAATTTTCATAAATCTTTACGTTTCATGACCCCCTGATTCCAAAAAAATGGTTTTTAGAAAAGTGTCTGTCTGTCCGTCTATCTGTCTGTCTGTAGAAATTTTTGTCTCGACGATAACTCGAGTAAATTTTAAAGAATCGACTTGCAATTTGGGGGATTTCTTTAGTCCACTAAAATGAAACCTGAGTTCGTTGGACAGCCAATTTCAACAAAAAACAACAAAAATACAACATTTTTAAATTTTCAAAATTTTTTATTCTTTACAATTTTCAAAAAATTATTTCTTTTAATTTTTTCCTTAAAATATGCGCAAAAACAAACAACTTTTCTTTTGAACACTTTTTTGTACAACAAAAAAGAAAAAAGTTATTAATTTTTTTGTCAAAAAAGTGCAAAAAATTGAGATTTATAGTGAGTAAACCATTAGCAGAAACATGAAGAAACATTAAAAACATATCAAAACTTTCAATTTTTTTTAGATGACAAATTTTGGTAAATATAAGAAAT
The DNA here is from genome assembly GCA_032873175.1 of Leptopilina drosophilae. Classification (NCBI taxonomy): domain Eukaryota; kingdom Metazoa; phylum Arthropoda; class Insecta; order Hymenoptera; family Figitidae; genus Leptopilina; species Leptopilina drosophilae. The sequence goes on along the minus strand of JAVJHS010000411.1, from coordinate 12,457 downwards.
TATGAACAAAAAAGAACTCAAAATATCAAAAAATTTTGCTCTTTTAAATTTTTTCTGTGAAATTTGTTTTTTACATTCTCATCAAAAATGAGAAAGTCTTGGATTTGTGCGATTTTGATAAATTTCTAATTTTCATAAATCTTTACGTTTCATGACCCCCTGATTCCAAAAAAATGGTTTTTAGAAAAGTGTCTGTCTGTCCGTCTATCTGTCTGTCTGTAGAAATTTTTGTCTCGACGATAACTCGAGTAAATTTTAAAGAATCGACTTGCAATTTGGGGGATTTCTTTAGTCCACTAAAATGAAGCCTGAGTTAGTTTGACAGCCAATTTCAACAAAAAACAACAAAAATACAACATTTTTAAATTTTCAAAATTTTTTATTCTTTACAATTTTCAAAAAATTATTTTTTTAAATTTTTTTCCTTAAAATATGCGCAAAAACAAACAACTTTTCCTTTCAATACTTTTTTGTACAACAAAAAACAAAAATGTTATGAATTTTTAAAAAATTTTCAAATTTTCAAAAAAAAATTTTTTTTGCAATTTTCAAAAAAAAAAATTTTTTTAAATTTTTTCCATAAAATATGCGCAAAAACAAACAACTTTTCTTTTGAACACTTTTTTGTACAACAAAAAAGAAAAAAGTTATTAATTTTTTTGTCAAAAAAGTGCAAAAAATTGAGATTTATAGTGAGTGAACCATTAGCAGAAACATGAAGAAACATTAAAAACATATCAAAACTTTCAATTTTTTTTAGATGACAAATTTTGGTAAATATAAGAAATTATGAACAAAAAAGAACTCAAAATATCAAAAAATTTTGCTCTTTTAAATTTTTTCTGTGAAATTTGTTTTTTACATTCTCATCAAAAATGAGAAAGTCTTGGATTTGTGCGATTTTGAGAAATTTCTAATTTTCATAAATCTTTACGTTTCATGACCCCCTGATTCCAAAAAAATGGTTTTTAGAAAAGTGTCTGTCTGTCAGTCTATCTGTCTGTCTGTAGAAATTTTTGACTCGACGATAACTCGAGTAAATTTTAAAGAATCGACTTGCAATTTGGGGGATTTCTTTAGTCCACTAAAATGAAGCCTGAGTTCGTTGGATAGCCAATTTCAACAAAAAACAACAAAAATACAACATTTTCAAATTTTCAAAATTTTTTATTCTTTACAATTTAGAAAAAAAATTTTTTTTAATTTTTTCCATAAAATATGCGCAAAAACAAACAACTTTTCCTTTCAACACTTTTTTGTACAACAAAAAACAAAAAAGTTATGAATTTTTAAAAAATTTTCAAATTTAAAAAAAAAAATTTTGTTTGCAATTTTCAAAAAAAAAATTTTTTTAATTTTTTCCATAAAATATGCGCAAAAACAAACAACTTTTCTTTTGAACACTTTTTTGTACAACAAAAAACAAAAAAGTTATTAATTTTTTTGTCAAAAAAGTGCAAAAAATTGAGATTTATAGTGAGTGAAGCATTAACAGAAACATGAGGAAACATTAAAAACATATCAAAACTTTCGGTTTTTTTTTTAAAGACAAATTTAGGTAAATATAAGAAATTTTGAACAAAAAAGAACTCAAAATATCCAAAAATTTTGCTCTTTTTAATTTTTTCTGTGAAATTTGTTTTTTACATTCTCATCAAAAATGAGAAAGTCTTGGATTTGTGCGATTTTGAGAAATTTCTAATTTTCATAAATCTTTACGTTTCATGACCCCCTGATTCCAAAAAAATGGTTTTTAGAAAAGTGTCTGTCTGTCCGTCTATCTGTCTGTCTGTAGAAATTTTTGTCTCGACGATAACTCGAGTAAATTTTAAAGAATCGACTTGCAATTTGGGGGATTTCTTTAGTCCACTAAAATGAAACCTGAGTTCGTTGGACAGCCAATTTCAACAAAAAACAACAAAAATACAACATTTTTAAATTTTCAAAATTTTTTATTCTTTACAATTTTCAAAAAATTATTTCTTTTAATTTTTTCCTTAAAATATGCGCAAAAACAAACAACTTTTCTTTTGAACACTTTTTTGTACAACAAAAAAGAAAAAAGTTATTAATTTTTTTGTCAAAAAAGTGCAAAAAATTGAGATTTATAGTGAGTGAACCATTAGCAGAAACATGAAGAAACATTAAAAACATATCAAAACTTTCAATTTTTTTTAGATGACAAATTTTGGTAAATATAAGAAATTATGAACAAAAAAGAACTCAAAATATCAAAAAATTTTGCTCTTTTAAATTTTTTCTGTGAAATTTGTTTTTTACATTCTCATCAAAAATGAGAAAGTCTTGGATTTGTGCGATTTTGAGAAATTTCTAATTTTCATAAATCTTTACGTTTCATGACCCCCTGATTCCAAAAAAATGGTTTTTAGAAAAGTGTCTGTCTGTCAGTCTATCTGTCTGTCTGTAGAAATTTTTGACTCGACGATAACTCGAGTAAATTTTAAAGAATCGACTTGCAATTTGGGGGATTTCTTTAGTCCACTAAAATGAAGCCTGAGTTCGTTGGATAGCCAATTTCAACAAAAAACAACAAAAATACAACATTTTCAAATTTTCAAAATTTTTTATTCTTTACAATTTAGAAAAAAAATTTTTTTAAATTTTTTCCATAAAATATGCGCAAAAACAAACAACGTTTCTTTTGAACACTTTTTTGTACAACAAAAAACAAAAAAGTTATTAATTTTTTTGTCAAAAAAGTGCAAAAAATTGAGATTTATAGTGAGTGAAGCATTAGCAGAAACATGAGGAAACATTAAAAACATATCAAAACTTTCGGTTTTTTTTTTAAAGACAAATTTAGGTAAATATAAGAAATTTTGAACAAAAAAGAACTCAAAATATCCAAAAATTTTGCTCTTTTTAATTTTTTCTGTGAAATTTGTTTTTTACATTCTCATCAAAAATGAGAAAGTCTTGGATTTGTGCGATTTTGAGAAATTTCTAATTTTCATAAATCTTTACGTTTCATGACCCCCTGATTCCAAAAAAATGGTTTTTAGAAAAGTGTCTGTCTGTCCGTCTATCTGTCTGTCTGTAGAAATTTTTGTCTCGACGATAACTCGAGTAAATTTTAAAGAATCGACTTGCAATTTGGGGGATTTCTTTAGTCCACTAAAATGAAACCTGAGTTCGTTGGACAGCCAATTTCAACAAAAAACAACAAAAATACAACATTTTTAAATTTTCAAAATTTTTTATTCTTTACAATTTTCAAAAAATTATTTTTTTTAATTTTTTCCTTAAAATATGCGCAAAAACAAACAACTTTTCTTTTGAACACTTTTTTGTACAACAAAAAAGAAAAAAGTTATTAATTTTTTTGTCAAAAAAGTGCAAAAAATTGAGATTTATAGTGAGTGAACCATTAGCAGAAACATGAAGAAACATTAAAAACATATCAAAACTTTCAATTTTTTTTAGATGACAAATTTTGGTAAATATAAGAAATTATGAACAAAAAAGAACTCAAAATATCCAAAAATTTTGCTCTTTTAAATTTTTTCTGTGAAATTTGTTTTTTACATTCTCATCAAAAATGAGAAAGTCTTGGATTTGTGCGATTTTGAGAAATTTCTAATTTTCATAAATCTTTACGTTTCATGACCCCCTGATTCCAAAAAAATGGTTTTTAGAAAAGTGTCTGTCTGTCAGTCTATCTGTCTGTCTGTAGAAATTTTTGACTCGACGATAACTCGAGTAAATTTTAAAGAATCGACTTGCAATTTGGGGGATTTCTTTAGTCCACTAAAATGAAGCCTGAGTTCGTTGGATAGCCAATTTCAACAAAAAACAACAAAAATACAACATTTTCAAATTTTCAAAATTTTTTATTCTTTACAATTTAGAAAAAAAATTTTTTTTAATTTTTTCCATAAAATATGCGCAAAAACAAACAACTTTTCCTTTCAACACTTTTTTGTACAACAAAAAACAAAAAAGTTATGAATTTTTAAAAAATTTTCAAATTTAAAAAAAAAATTTTGTTTGCAATTTTCAAAAAAAAAATTTTTTTAATTTTTTCCATAAAATATGCGCAAAAACAAACAACTTTTCTTTTGAACACTTTTTTGTACAACAAAAAACAAAAAAGTTATTAATTTTTTTGTCAAAAAAGTGCAAAAAATTGAGATTTATAGTGAGTGAAGCATTAACAGAAACATGAGGAAACATTAAAAACATATCAAAACTTTCGGTTTTTTTTTTAAAGACAAATTTAGGTAAATATAAGAAATTATGAACAAAAAAGAACTCAAAATATCCAAAATTTTTGCTCTTTTTAATTTTTTCTGTGAAATTTGTTTTTTACATTCTCATCAAAAATGAGAAAGTCTTGGATTTGTGCGATTTTGAGAAATTTCTAATTTTCATAAATCTTTACGTTTCATGACCCCCTGATTCCAAAAAAATGGTTTTTAGAAAAGTGTCTGTCTGTCCGTCTATCTGTCTGTCTGTAGAAATTTTTGTCTCGACGATAACTCGAGTAAATTTTAAAGAATCGACTTGCAATTTGGGGGATTTCTTTAGTCCACTAAAATGAAGCCTGAGTTAGTTTGACAGCCAATTTCAACAAAAAACAACAAAAATACAACATTTTTAAATTTTCAAAATTTTTTATTCTTTACAATTTTCAAAAAATTATTTTTTTAAATTTTTTTCCTTAAAATATGCGCAAAAACAAACAACTTTTCCTTTCAATACTTTTTTGTACAACAAAAAACAAAAATGTTATGAATTTTTAAAAAATTTTCAAATTTTCAAAAAAAAATTTTTTTTGCAATTTTCAAAAAAAAAAATTTTTTAAATTTTTTCCATAAAATATGCGCAAAAACAAACAACGTTTCTTTTGAACACTTTTTTGTACAACAAAAAACAAAAAAGTTATTAATTTTTTTGTCAAAAAAGTGCAAAAAATTGAGATTTATAGTGAGTGAACCATTAGCAGAAACATGAGGAAACATTAAAAACATATCAAAACTTTCGGTTTTTTTTTTAAAGACAAATTTTGTTAAAAATTTCAAATTATGAACCAAAAAGAACTCAAAATATCCAAAAATTTTGCTCTTTTTAATTTTTTCTGTGAAATTTGTTTTTTACATTCTCATCAAAAATGAGAAAGTCTTGGATTTGTGCGATTTTGATAAATTTCTAATTTTCATAAATCTTTACGTTTCATGACCCCCTGATTCCAAAAAAATGGTTTTTAGAAAAGTGTCTGTCTGTCCGTCTATCTGTCTGTCTGTAGAAATTTTTGTCTCGACGATAACTCGAGTAAATTTTAAAGAATCGACTTGCAAATTGAGGGATTTCTTTAGTCCACTAAAGTGAAGCCTGAGTTCGTTGGACAGCCAATTTCAACAAAAAACAACAAAAATACAACATTTTTAAATTTTCAAAATTTTTTATTCTTTACAATTTTCAAAAAATTATTTTTTTAAATTTTTTATTTTAAAATATGAGCAAATACAAACAACTTTTCCTTTCAACACTTTTCCGTACAACAAAAAACAAAAATGTTATAAATTTTTAAAAAATTTTCAAATTTTCAAAAAAAAATTTTTTTTGCAATTTTCAAAAAAAAATTTTTTAATTTTTTCCATAAAATATGCGCAAAAACAAACAACGTTTCTTTTGAACACTTTTTTGTACAACAAAAAACAAAAAAGTTATTAATTTTTTTGTCAAAAAAGTGCAAAAAATTGAGATTTATAGTGAGTGAAGCATTAGCAGAAACATGAAGAAACATTAAAAACATATCAAAACTTTCGGTTTTTTTTTAAAGACAAATTTTGTTAAAAATTTCATATTATGAACCAAAAAGAACTTAAAATATCCAAAAATTTCGCTCTTTTTTAATTTTTTTAGTGAAATTTGTTTTTTACATTCTCATCAAAAATGAGAAAGTCTTGGATTTGTGCGATTTTGAGAAATTTCTAATTTTCATAAATCTTTACGTTTCATGACCCCCTGATTCCAAAAAAATGGTTTTTAGAAAAGTGTCTGTCTGTCCGTCTATCTGTCTGTCTGTAGAAATTTTTGTCTCGACGATAACTCGAGTAAATTTTAAAGAATCGACTTGCAATTTGGGGGATTTCTTTAGTCCACTAAAATGAAACCTGAGTTCGTTGGACAGCCAATTTCAACAAAAAACAACAAAAATACAACATTTTTAAATTTTCAAAATTTTTTATTCTTTACAATTTTCAAAAAATTATTTCTTTTAATTTTTTCCTTAAAATATGCGCAAAAACAAACAACTTTTCTTTTGAACACTTTTTTGTACAACAAAAAAGAAAAAAGTTATTAATTTTTTTGTCAAAAAAGTGCAAAAAATTAAGATTTATAGTGAGTGAACCATTAGCAGAAACATGAAGAAACATTAAAAACATATCAAAACTTTCAATTTTTTTAGATGACAAATTTTGGTAAATATAAGAAATTATGAACAAAAAAGAACTCAAAATATCAAAAAATTTTGCTCTTTTAAATTTTTTCTGTGAAATTTGTTTTTTACATTCTCATCAAAAATGAGAAAGTCTTGGATTTGTGCGATTTTGAGAAATTTCTAATTTTCATAAATCTTTACGTTTCATGACCCCCTGATTCCAAAAAAATGGTTTTTAGAAAAGTGTCTGTCTGTCAGTCTATCTGTCTGTCTGTAGAAATTTTTGACTCGACGATAACTCGAGTAAATTTTAAAGAATCGACTTGCAATTTGGGGGATTTCTTTAGTCCACTAAAATGAAGCCTGAGTTCGTTGGATAGCCAATTTCAACAAAAAACAACAAAAATACAACATTTTCAAATTTTCAAAATTTTTTATTCTTTACAATTTAGAAAAAAAATTTTTTTAAATTTTTTCCATAAAATATGCGCAAAAACAAACAACTTTTCTTTTGAACACTTTTTTGTACAACAAAAAAGAAAAAAGTTATTAATTTTTTTGTCAAAAAAGTGCAAAAAATTGAGATTTATAGTGAGTGAACCATTAGCAGAAACATGAAGAAACATTAAAAACATATCAAAACTTTCAATTTTTTTTAGATGACAAATTTTGGTAAATATAAGAAATTATGAACAAAAAAGAACTCAAAATATCCAAAAATTTTGCTCTTTTAAATTTTTTCTGTGAAATTTGTTTTTTACATTCTCATCAAAAATGAGAAAGTCTTGGATTTGTGCGATTTTGAGAAATTTCTAATTTTCATAAATCTTTACGTTTCATGACCCCCTGATTCCAAAAAAATGGTTTTTAGAAAAGTGTCTGTCTGTCCGTCTATCTGTCTGTCTGTAGAAATTTTTGTCTCGACGATAACTCGAGTAAATTTTAAAGAATCGACTTGCAATTTGGGGGATTTCTTTAGTCCACTAAAATGAAACCTGAGTTCGTTGGACAGCCAATTTCAACAAAAAACAACAAAAATACAACATTTTTAAATTTTCAAAATTTTTTATTCTTTACAATTTTCAAAAAATTATTTCTTTTAATTTTTTCCTTAAAATATGCGCAAAAACAAACAACTTTTCTTTTGAACACTTTTTTGTACAACAAAAAAGAAAAAAGTTATTAATTTTTTTGTCAAAAAAGTGCAAAAAATTGAGATTTATAGTGAGTGAACCATTAGCAGAAACATGAAGAAACATTAAAAACATATCAAAACTTTCAATTTTTTTTAGATGACAAATTTTGGTAAATATAAGAAATTATGAACAAAAAAGAACTCAAAATATCAAAAAATTTTGCTCTTTTAAATTTTTTCTGTGAAATTTGTTTTTTACATTCTCATCAAAAATGAGAAAGTCTTGGATTTGTGCGATTTTGAGAAATTTCTAATTTTCATAAATCTTTACGTTTCATGACCCCCTGATTCCAAAAAAATGGTTTTTAGAAAAGTGTCTGTCTGTCAGTCTATCTGTCTGTCTGTAGAAATTTTTGACTCGACGATAACTCGAGTAAATTTTAAAGAATCGACTTGCAATTTGGGGGATTTCTTTAGTCCACTAAAATGAAGCCTGAGTTCGTTGGATAGCCAATTTCAACAAAAAACAACAAAAATACAACATTTTCAAATTTTCAAAATTTTTTATTCTTTACAATTTAGAAAAAAAATTTTTTTAAATTTTTTCCATAAAATATGCGCAAAAACAAACAACGTTTCTTTTGAACACTTTTTTGTACAAGATAAAACAAAAAAGTTATTAATTTTTTTGTCAAAAAAGTGCAAAAAATTGAGATTTATAGTGAGTGAAGCATTAGCAGAAACATGAGGAAACATTAAAAACATATCAAAACTTTCGGTTTTTTTTTTAAAGACAAATTTAGGTAAATATAAGAAATTTTGAACAAAAAAGAACTCAAAATATCCAAAAATTTTGCTCTTTTTAATTTTTTCTGTGAAATTTGTTTTTTACATTCTCATCAAAAATGAGAAAGTCTTGGATTTGTGCGATTTTGAGAAATTTCTAATTTTCATAAATCTTTACGTTTCATGACCCCCTGATTCCAAAAAAATGGTTTTTAGAAAAGTGTCTGTCTGTCCGTCTATCTGTCTGTCTGTAGAAATTTTTGTCTCGACGATAACTCGAGTAAATTTTAAAGAATCGACTTGCAATTTGGGGGATTTCTTTAGTCCACTAAAATGAAACCTGAGTTCGTTGGACAGCCAATTTCAACAAAAAACAACAAAAATACAACATTTTTAAATTTTCAAAATTTTTTATTCTTTACAATTTTCAAAAAATTATTTCTTTTAATTTTTTCCTTAAAATATGCGCAAAAACAAACAACTTTTCTTTTGAACACTTTTTTGTACAACAAAAAAGAAAAAAGTTATTAATTTTTTTGTCAAAAAAGTGCAAAAAATTAAGATTTATAATGAGTGAAGCATTAGCAGAAACATGAAGAAACATTAAAAACATATCAAAACTTTCAATTTTTTTTAGATGACAAATTTTGGTAAATATAAGAAATTATGAACAAAAAAGAACTCAAAATATCAAAAAATTTTGCTCTTTTAAATTTTTTCTGTGAAATTTGTTTTTTACATTCTCATCAAAAATGAGAAAGTCTTGGATTTGTGCGATTTTGAGAAATTTCTAATTTTCATAAATCTTTACGTTTCATGACCCCCTGATTCCAAAAAAATGGTTTTTAGAAAAGTGTCTGTCTGTCAGTCTATCTGTCTGTCTGTAGAAATTTTTGACTCGACGATAACTCGAGTAAATTTTAAAGAATCGACTTGCAATTTGGGGGATTTCTTTAGTCCACTAAAATGAAGCCTGAGTTCGTTGGATAGCCAATTTCAACAAAAAACAACAAAAATACAACATTTTCAAATTTTCAAAATGTGTTATTCTTTACACTTTAGAACTAAAATTTTTTTTAAATTTTTTCCATAAAATATGCGCAAAAACAAACAACGTTTCTTTTGAACACTTTTTTGTACAAGATAAAACAAAAAAGTTATTAATTTTTTTGTCAAAAAAGTGCAAAAAATTGAGATTTATAGTGAGTGAAGCATTAGCAGAAACATGAGGAAACATTAAAAACATATCAAAACTTTCGGTTTTTTTTTTAAAGACAAATTTAGGTAAATATAAGAAATTTTGAACAAAAAAGAACTCAAAATATCCAAAAATTTTGCTCTTTTTAATTTTTTCTGTGAAATTTGTTTTTTACATTCTCATCAAAAATGAGAAAGTCTTGGATTTGTGCGATTTTGAGAAATTTCTAATTTTCATAAATCTTTACGTTTCATGACCCCCTGATTCCAAAAAAATGGTTTTTAGAAAAGTGTCTGTCTGTCCGTCTATCTGTCTGTCTGTAGAAATTTTTGTCTCGACGATAACTCGAGTAAATTTTAAAGAATCGACTTGCAATTTGGGGGATTTCTTTAGTCCACTAAAATGAAACCTGCGTTCGTTGGACAGCCAATTTCAACAAAAAACAACAAAAATACAACATTTTTAAATTTTCAAAATTTTTTATTCTTTACAATTTTCAAAAAATTATTTCCTTTAATTTTTTCCTTAAAATATGCGCAAAAACAAACAACTTTTCTTTTGAACACTTTTTTGTACAACAAAAAAGAAAAAAGTTATTAATTTTTTTGTCAAAAAAGTGCAAAAAATTGAGATTTATAGTGAGTGAACCATTAGCAGAAACATGAAGAAACATTAAAAACATATCAAAACTTTCAATTTTTTTTAGATGACAAATTTTGGTAAATATAAGAAATTATGAACAAAAAAGAACTCAAAATATCAAAAAATTTTGCTCTTTTAAATTTTTTCTGTGAAATTTGTTTTTTACATTCTCATCAAAAATGAGAAAGTCTTGGATTTGTGCGATTTTGAGAAATTTCTAATTTTCATAAATCTTTACGTTTCATGACCCCCTGATTCCAAAAAAATGGTTTTTAGAAAAGTGTCTGTCTGTCCGTCTATCTGTCTGTCTGTAGAAATTTTTGTCTCGACGATAACTCGAGTAAATTTTAAAGAATCGACTTGCAATTTGGGGGATTTCTTTAGTCCACTAAAATGAAACCTGAGTTCGTTGGACAGCCAATTTCAACAAAAAACAACAAAAATACAACATTTTTAAATTTTCAAAATTTTTTATTCTTTACAATTTTCAAAAAATTATTTTTTTTAATTTTTTCCTTAAAATATGCGCAAAAACAAACAACTTTTCTTTTGAACACTTTTTTGTACAACAAAAAACAAAAAAGTTATGAATTTTTTTGTCAAAAATGTGCGAAAAATTGAGATTTATAATGAGTGAAGCATTAGCAGAAACATGAAGAAACATTAAAAACATATCAAAACTTTCAATTTTTTTTTAGATGACAAATTTTGGTAAATATAAGAAATTATGAACAAAAAAGAACTCAAAATATCCAAAAATTTTGCTCTTTTAAATTTTTTCTGTGAAATTTGTTTTTTACATTCTCATCAAAAATGAGAAAGTCTTGGATTTGTGCGATTTTGAGAAATTTCTAATTTTCATAAATCTTTACGTTTCATGACCCCCTGATTCCAAAAAAATGGTTTTTAGAAAAGTGTCTGTCTGTCAGTCTATCTGTCTGTCTGTAGAAATTTTTGACTCGACGATAACTCGAGTAAATTTTAAAGAATCGACTTGCAATTTGGGGGATTTCTTTAGTCCACTAAAATGAAGCCTGAGTTCGTTGGATAGCCAATTTCAACAAAAAACAACAAAAATACAACATTTTCAAATTTTCAAAATTTTTTATTCTTTACAATTTAGAAAAAAAAATTTTTTTAAATTTTTTCCATAAAATATGCGCAAAAACAAACAACGTTTCTTTTGAACACTTTTTTGTACAAGATAAAACAAAAAAGTTATTAATTTTTTTGTCAAAAAAGTGCAAATAATTGAGATTTATAGTGAGTGAAGCATTAGCAGAAACAGGAAGAAACATTAAAAACATATCAAAACTTTCGGTTTTTTTTAGATGACAAATTTTGTTAAAAATTTGAAATTATGAACCAAAAAGAACTTAAAATATCCAAAAATTTCGCTATTTTTTAATTTTTTTAGTGAAATTTGTTTTTTACATTCTCATCAAAAATGAGAAAGTCTTGGATTTGTGCGATTTTGAGAAATTTCTAATTTTCATAAATCTTTACGTTTCATGACCCCCTGATTCCAAAAAAATGGTTTTTAGAAAAGTGTCTGTCTGTCCGTCTATCTGTCTGTCTGTAGAAATTTTTGTCTCGACGATAACTCGAGTAAATTTTAAAGAATCGACTTGCAATTTGGGGGATTTCTTTAGTCCACTAAAATGAAACCTGAGTTCGTTGGACAGCCAATTTCAACAAAAAACAACAAAAATACAACATTTTTAAATTTTCAAAATTTTTTATTCTTTACAATTTTCAAAAAATTATTTTTTTTAATTTTTTCCTTAAAATATGCGCAAAAACAAACAACTTTTCCTTTTAACACTTTTTTGTACAACAAAAAACAAAAAAGTTATGAATTTTTTTGTCAAAAAAGTGCAAAAAATTGAGTTTTTGGGCCAGACTTTTTTTATGTTTTTTTTTAACTTTTATGATTCAAATGTTTTCCTGTAATTGTTATGCAGATCAATTTTTTTTATTTTTCAGTATTGTTAAATTATAAAATTTTTTATAGAATTTTGGGTCCTTTTTATTTCTACAAAAGTTATTTGCATTGCAAATATCTGGACATTTTTAAAATAATTTGTTTATGGAATAATATTTATTTTAAATTTTTAACAATAATTTTCAATTCAGAAATAAGTATACTCTTAAATTTTCAACCGATTTGATTGTTTTTTGTTTGAAATTAAATTGGACGTCACTGAAGGCCGATTTATAAGATATTAATTGATTATAATTTTTTAATTTGAGCAAATTAATATAATTTTTTGAAAGGACGTTTATTTCT
>JAVJHS010000410.1:0-41000 GCA_032873175.1 Leptopilina drosophilae | reverse complement strand
ACCATCGCTCTCGATGAGACTCACACTTTTGCAGTACAACCAGTGTTGTTTGCAATCATATTTATTTAACTGTCTAAAAAAATTGTTGCAACAAAATATATTCGAGATTTTTAAAATAATTTATTTAGATACAGGATTTGAATCAAAGAAATTGTGTGCAGAATTAAATGGCAGATTACAATTTCCAACGTAATTCTTTTAGGGTGTTGTTTATTTCAGAATAAAAATATAATATTGACAATAATTTGAATTAATTCAAAAAACAAAATCAACTGTTGAATTCTTAATTGCATGTTAGCATGTTGTTGCTCACAAAGGAGAGACAACCATCGCTCTCGATGAGACTCACACTTTTGCAGTACAACCAGTGTAGCTTGCAATCATATTTATTTAACTGTTTAGAGAATTGTTGCAACAAAATATATTAGAGATTTTTAAAGTAATTTATTTAGATACAGGATTTGAATAATAGAATTTGTGTGCAGAATTAAATGGCAGATTACAAACTTTCCAACGTTATTCCTTTTAGGGTGTTTTTTATTTCAGAATAAAAATATAATATTGACAATAATTTGAATTAATTCAAAAAACAAAATCAACTGTTGAATTCTTAATTGCATGTTAGCATGTTGCTGCTCACAAAGGAGAGACAACCATCGCTCTCGATGAGACTCACACTTTTGCAGAACAACCAGTGTTGCTTGCAATCATATTTATTTAACTGTCTAAAAAAATTGTTGCAACAAAATATATTCGAGATTTTTAAAATAATTTATTTAGATACAGGATTTGAATCAAAGAAATTGTGTGCAGAATTAAATGGCAGATTACAATTTCCAACGTAATTCCTTTTAGGGTGTTTTTTATTTCAGAATAAAAATATAATATTGACAATAATTTGAATTTATTCAAAAAACAAAATCAACTGTTGAATTCTTAATTGCATGTTAGCATGTTGCTGCTCACAAAGGAGAGACAACCATCGCTCTCGATGAGACTCACACTTTTGCAGTACAACCAGTGTTGCTTGCAATCATATTTATTTAACTGTCAAAAAAATTTTTGCAACAAAATATATTCGAGATTTTTAAAATAATTTATTTAGATACAGGATTTGAATCAAAGAAATTGTGTGCAGAATGAAATGGCAGATTACAATCTCCAACGTAATTCCTTTTAGGGTGTTTTTTATTTCAGAATAAAAATATAATATTGACAATAATTTGAATTAATTCAAAAAACAAAATCAACTGTTGAATTCTTAATTGCATGTTAGCATGTTGCTGCTCACAAAGGAGAGACAACCATCGCTCTCGATGAGACTCACACTTTTGCAGTACAACCAGTGTAGCTTGCAATCATATTTATTTAACTGTTTAGAGAATTGTTGCAACAAAATATATTCGAGATTTTTAAAGTAATTTATTTAGATACAGGATTTGAATCAAAGAAATTGTGTGCAGAATTAAATGGCAGATTACAAACTTTCCAACGTTATTCCTTTTAGGGTGTTTTTTATTTCAGAATAAAAATGTAAATATTGCCAATAATTTGAATTTATTCAAAAAAATAAAATCAACTGTTGAATTCTTAATTGCATGTTAGCATGTTGCTGCTCACAAAGGAGAGACAACCATCGCTCTCGATGAGACTCACACTTTTGCAGTACAACCAGTGTTGCTTGCAATCATATTTATTTAACTGTCTAAAAAAATTGTTGCAACAAAATATATTCGAGATTTTTAAAGTAATTTATTTAGATACAGAATTTTTACAAGTAAATTTGTGTTCAGAATTAAATAGCAGATTACAAACTTTCCAACGTTATTCCTTTTAGGGTGTTTTTTATTTCAGAATAAAAATGTAAATATTGTTAATAATTTAAATTTATTCAAAAAAATAAAATCAACTGTTGAATTCTTAATTGCATGTTAGCATGTTGCTGCTCACAAAGGAGAGACAACCATCGCTCTCGATGAGACTCACACTTTTGCAGTACAACCAGTGTTGCTTGCAATCATATTTATTTAACTGTCTAAAAAAATTGTTGCAACAAAATATATTCGAGATTTTTAAAGTAATTTATTTAGATACAGAATTTTTACAAGTAAATTTGTGTTCAGAATTAAATAGCAGATTATTCCTTTTAGGGTGTTTTTTATTTGAGAATAAAAATGTAAATATTGACAATAATTTGAATTGATTCAAAAAACAAAATCAACTGTTGAATTCTACGATTGCATGTTAGCATGTTGTTGCTCACGAAGGAGAGACAACCATCGCTCTCGATGAGACTCACACTTTTGCAGTACAACCAGTGTTGCTTGCAATCATATTTATTTAACTGTTTAGAGAATTGTTGCAACAAAACATATTCGAGATTTTTAAAGTAATTTATTTAGATACAGGATTTGAATCAAAGAAATTGTGTGCAGAATTAAATGGCAGATTACAAACTTTCCAACGTTATTCCTTTTAGGGTGTTTTTTATTTCAGAATAAAAATATAATATTGACAATAATTTCAATTTATTCAAAAAACAAAATCAACTGTTGAATATTCTACGATTGCATGTTAGCATGTTGTTGCTCACAAAGGAGAGACAACCATCGCTCTCGATGAGACTCACACTTTTGCAGTACAACCAGTGTTGCTTGCAATCATATTTATTTAACTGTCTAAAAAAATTGTTGCAACAAAATATATTCGAGATTTATAAAGTAATTTATTTAGATACAGAATTTTTACAAGTAAATTTGTGTTCAGAATTAAATAGCAGATTATTCCTTTTAGGGTGTTTTTATTTCAGAATAAAAATATAATATTGACAATAATTTGAATTTATTCAAAAAACAAAATCAACTGTTGAATATTCTACGATTGCTTGTTAGCATGTTGCTGCTCAAAAAGGAGAGACAACCATCGCTCTCGATGAGACTCACACTTTTACAGTACAACCAGTGTTGCTTGCAATCATATTTATTTAACTGTCTAATAAAATTGTTGCAACAAAATATATTCGAGATTTTTAAAGTAATTTATTTAGATACAGGATTTGAATCAAAGAAATTGTGTGCAGAATTAAATGGCAGATTACAAACTTTCCAACGTTATTCCTTTTAGAGTGTTTTTTATTTCAGAATAAAAATATAATATTCACAATAATTTGAATTGATTCAAAAAAATAAAATCAACTGTTAAATATTCTACGATTGCATGTTAGCATGTTGTTGCTCACAAAGGAGAGACAACCATCGCTCTCGATGAGACTCACACTTTTGCAGTACAACCAGTGTTGCTTGCAATCATACTTATTTAACTGTTCAAAGTAATGTTGCAACAAAATATATTCGAGATTTTTAAAGTAATTTATTTAGATACAGAATTTTTACAAGTAAATTTGTGTTCAGAATTAAATAGCAGATTATTCCTTTTAGGGTGTTTTTTATTTCAGAATAAAAATATAATATTCACAATAATTTGAATTGATTCAAAAAAATAAAATTAACTGTTGAATATTCTACGATTGCATGTTAGCATGTTGTTGCTCACAAAGGAGAGACAACCATCGCTCTCGATGAGACTCACTCTTTTGCAGTACAACCAGTGTTGCTTGCAATAATATTTATTTAACTATTTAAAGTAATGTTGCAACAAAATATATTCGAGATTTTTAAAGTAATTTATTTAGATACAGAATTTTTACAAGTAAATTTGTGTTCAGAATTAAATAGCAGATTATTTCTTTTAGGGTCTTTTTTATTTCAGAATAAAAATGTAAATATTGCCAATAATTTGAATTGATCCAAAAAACAAAGTCAACTGTTGAATATTCTACGATTGCTTGTTAGCATGTTGCTGCTCACAAAGGAGAGACAACCATCGCTCTCGATGAAACTCACACTTTTGCAGTACAACCAGTGTTGCTTGCAATCATATTTATTTAACTGTCTAAAAAAATTGTTGCAACAAAATATATTCGAGATTTTTAAAGTAATTTATTTAGATACAGGATTTGAATAATAGAATTTGTGTGCAGAATTAAATGGCAGATTACAAACTTTCCAACGTTATTCTTTTTAGGGTGTTTTATATTTCAGAATAAAAATGTAAATATTGCCAATAATTTGAATTGATTCAAAAAACAAAGTCAACTGTTGAATTCTACTATTGCATGTTAGCATGTTGCTGCTCACAAAGGAGAGACAACCATCGCTCTCGATGAGACTCACACTTTTGCAGTACAACCAGTGTTGCTTGCAATCATATTTATTTAACTGTTTAAAGAATTGTTACAACAAAATATATTCGAGATTTTTAAAGTAATTTATTTAGATACAGGATTTGAATAATAGAATTTGTGTGCAGAATTAAATGGCAGATTACAAACTTTCCAATGTTATTCCTTTTAGAGTGTTTTTTATTTCATAATAAAAATGTAAATATTGCCAATAATTTGAATTGATTCAAAAAACAAAGTCAACTGTTGAATATTATACGATTGCATGTTAGCATGTTGTTGCTCACAAAGGAGAGACAACCATCGCTCTCGATGAGACTCACACTTTTGCAGTACTACCAGTGTTGCTTGCAATCATATTTATTTAACTGTTTAAAGAATTGTTGCAACAAAATATATTCGAGATTTTTAAAGTAATTTATTCAGATACAGGATTTAAATAATAAAATTTGTGTGCAGAATTAAATGGCAGATTACAAACTTTCCAACGTTATTCTTTTTAGGGTGTTTTATATTTCAGAATAAAAATGTAAATATTGCCAATAATTTGAATTGATTCAAAAAACAAAGTCAACTGTTGAATATTCTACGATTGCATGTTAGCATGTTGTTGCTCACAAAGGAGAGACAACCATCGCTCTCGATGAGACTCACACTTTTGCAGTACAACCAGTGTTGCTTGCAATCATATTTATTTAACTGTTTAAAGAATTGTTGCAACAAAATATATTCGAGATTTTTAAAGTAATTTATTCAGATACAGGATTTAAATAATAAAATTTGTGTGCAGAATTAAATGGCAGATTACAAACTTTCCAACGTTATTCTTTTTAGGGTGTTTTATATTTCAGAATAAAAATGTAAATATTGCCAATAATTTGAAATGATTCAAAAAACAAAATCAACTGTTGAATTCTACGATTGCATGTTAGCATGTTGCTGCTCACAAAGGAGAGACAACCATCGCTCTCGATGAGACTCACACTTTTGCAGTACAACCAGTGTTGCTTGCAATCATATTTATTTAACTGTTTAAAGAATTGTTGCAACAAAATATATTCGAGATTTTTAAAGTAATTTATTTAGATACAGGATTTGAATAATAGAATTTGTGTGCAGAATTAAATGGCAGATTACAAACTTTCCAACGTTATTCTTTTTAGGGTGTTTTATATTTCAGAATAAAAATGTAAATATTGCCAATAATTTGAATTGATTCAAAAAACAAAGTCAACTGTTGAATATTCTACGATTGCATGTTAGCATGTTGTTGCTCACAAAGGAGAGACAACCATCGCTCTCGATGAGACTCACACTTTTGCAGTACTACCAGTGTTGCTTGCAATCATATTTATTTAACTGTCTAAAAAAATTGTTGCAACAAAATATATTCGAGATTTTTAAAGTAATTTATTTAGATACAGGATTTGAATAATAGAATTTGTGTGCAGAATTAAATGGCAGATTACAAACTTTCCAACGTTATTCTTTTTAGGGTGTTTTATATTTCAGAATAAAAATGTAAATATTGCCAATAATTTGAATTGATTCAAAAAACAAAGTCAACTGTTGAATATTCTACGATTGCATGTTAGCATGTTGTTGCTCACAAAGGAGAGACAACCATCGCTCTCGATGAGACTCACACTTTTGCAGTACAACCAGTGTTGCTTGCAATCATATTTATTTAACTGTTTAAAGAATTGTTACAACAAAATATATTCGAGATTTTTAAAGTAATTTATTTAGATACAGGATTTGAATAATAGAATTTGTGTGCAGAATTAAATGGCAGATTACAAACTTTCCAACGTTATTCCTTTTAGAGTGTTTTTTATTTCATAATAAAAATGTAAATATTGCCAATAATTTGAATTGATTCAAAAAACAAAGTCAACTGTTGAATATTATACGATTGCATGTTAGCATGTTGTTGCTCACAAAGGAGAGACAACCATCGCTCTCGATGAGACTCACACTTTTGCAGTACTACCAGTGTTGCTTGCAATCATATTTATTTAACTGTTTAAAGAATTGTTGCAACAAAATATATTCGAGATTTTTAAAGTAATTTATTCAGATACAGGATTTAAATAATAAAATTTGTGTGCAGAATTAAATGGCAGATTACAAACTTTCCAACGTTATTCTTTTTAGGGTGTTTTATATTTCAGAATAAAAATGTAAATATTGCCAATAATTTGAAATGATTCAAAAAACAAAATCAACTGTTGAATTCTACGATTGCATGTTAGCATGTTGCTGCTCACAAAGGAGAGACAACCATCGCTCTCGATGAGACTCACACTTTTGCAGTACAACCAGTGTTGCTTGCAATCATATTTATTTAACTGTTTAAAGAATTGTTGCAACAAAATATATTCGAGATTTTTAAAGTAATTTATTTAGATACAGGATTTGAATAATAGAATTTGTGTGCAGAATTAAATGGCAGATTACAAACTTTCCAACGTTATTCTTTTTAGGGTGTTTTATATTTCAGAATAAAAATGTAAATATTGCCAATAATTTGAATTGATTCAAAAAACAAAGTCAACTGTTGAATATTCTACGATTGCATGTTAGCATGTTGTTGCTCACAAAGGAGAGACAACCATCGCTCTCGATGAGACTCACACTTTTGCAGTACTACCAGTGTTGCTTGCAATCATATTTATTTAACTGTTTAAAGAATTGTTGCAACAAAATATATTCGAGATTTTTAAAGTAATTTATTTAGATACAGGATTTGAATAATAGAATTTGTGTGCAGAATTAAATGGCAGATTACAAACTTTCCAACGTTATTCTTTTTAGGGTGTTTTATATTTCAGAATAAAAATGTAAATATTGCCAATAATTTGAATTGATTCAAAAAACAAAGTCAACTGTTGAATATTCTACGATTGCATGTTAGCATGTTGTTGCTCACAAAGGAGAGACAACCATCGCTCTCGATGAGACTCACACTTTTGCAGTACAACCAGTGTTGCTTGCAATCATATTTATTTAACTGTTTAAAGAATTGTTGCAACAAAATATATTCGAGATTTTTAAAGTAATTTATTTAGATACAGGATTTGAATAATAGAATTTGTGTGCAGAATTAAATGGCAGATTACAAACTTTCCAACGTTATTCTTTTTAGGGTGTTTTATATTTCAGAATAAAAATGTAAATATTGCCAATAATTTGAATTGATTCAAAAAACAAAGTCAACTGTTGAATATTCTACGATTGCATGTTAGCATGTTGTTGCTCACAAAGGAGAGACAACCATCGCTCTCGATGAGACTCACACTTTTGCAGTACAACCAGTGTTGCTTGCAATCATATTTATTTAACTGTTTAAAGAATTGTTGCAACAAAATATATTCGAGATTTTTAAAGTAATTTATTTAGATACAGGATTTGAATAATAGAATTTGTGTGCAGAATTAAATGGCAGATTACAAACTTTCCAACGTTATTCTTTTTAGGGTGTTTTATATTTCAGAATAAAAATGTAAATATTGCCAATAATTTGAATTGATTCAAAAAAATAAAATCAACTGTTGAATATTCTACGATTGCATGTTAGCATGTTGCTGCTCACAAAGGAGAGACAACCATCGCTCTCGATGAGACTCACACTTTTGCAGTACAACCAGTGTTGCTTGCAATCATATTTATTTAACTGTTTAAAGAATTGTTGCAACAAAATATATTCGAGATTTTTAAAGTAATTTATTCAGATACTGGATTTGAATAATAGAATTTGTGTGCAGAATTAAATGGCAGATTACAAACTTTCCAACGTTATTCTTTTTAGGGTGTTTTATATTTCAGAATAAAAATGTAAATATTGCCAATAATTTGAATTGATTCAAAAAACAAAGTCAACTGTTGAATATTCTACGATTGCATGTTAGCATGTTGTTGCTCACAAAGGAGAGACAACCATCGCTCTCGATGAGACTCACACTTTTGCAGTACTACCAGTGTTGCTTGCAATCATATTTATTTAACTGTCTAAAAAAATTGTTGCAACAAAATATATTCGAGATTTTTAAAGTAATTTATTTAGATACAGGATTTGAATAATAGAATTTGTGTGCAGAATTAAATGACAGATTACAAACTTTCCAACGTTATTCTTTTTAGGGTGTTTTATATTTCAGAATAAAAATGTAAATATTGCCAATAATTTGAATTGATTCAAAAAACAAAGTCAACTGTTGAATTCTACTATTGCATGTTAGCATGTTGCTGCTCACAAAGGAGAGACAACCATCGCTCTCGATGAGACTCACACTTTTGCAGTACAACCAGTGTTGCTTGCAATCATATTTATTTAACTGTTTAAAGAATTGTTACAACAAAATATATTCGAGATTTTTAAAGTAATTTATTTAGATATAGGATTTGAATAATAAAATTTGTGTGCAGAATTAAATGGCAGATTACAAACTTTCCAACGTTATTCTTTTTAGGGTGTTTTATATTTCAGAATAAAAATGTAAATATTGCCAATAATTTGAATTGATTCAAAAAACAAAGTCAACTGTTGAATTCTACGATTGCATGTTAGCATGTTGTTGCTCACAAAGGAGAGACAACCATCGCTCTCGATGAGACTCACACTTTTGCAGTACTACCAGTGTTGCTTGCAATCATATTTATTTAACTGTTTAAAGAATTGTTGCAACAAAATATATTCGAGATTTTTAAAGTAATTTATTTAGATACAGGATTTGAATAATAGAATTTGTGTGCAGAATTAAATGGCAGATTACAAACTTTCCAACGTTATTCTTTTTAGGGTGTTTTATATTTCAGAATAAAAATGTAAATATTGCCAATAATTTGAATTGATTCAAAAAACAAAGTCAACTGTTGAATTCTACGATTGCATGTTAGCATGTTGCTGCTCACAAAGGAGAGACAACCATCGCTCTCGATGAGACTCACACTTTTGCAGTACAACCAGTGTTGTTTGCAATCATATTTATTTAACTGTCTAAAAAAATTGTTGCAACAAAATATATTCGAGATTTTTAAAGTAATTTATTTAGATACAGAATTTGAATCAAAGAAATTGTTTGCAGAATTAAATGGCAGATTACAAACTTTCCAACGTTATTCCTTTTAGGGTGTTTTTTATTTCGGAATAAAAATGTAAATATTGCCAATAATTTGAATTGATTCAAAAAACAAAGTCAACTGTTGAATTCTACGATTGCATGTTAGCATGTTGCTGCTCACAAAGGAGAGACAACCATCGCTCTCGATGAGACTCACACTTTTGCAGTACAACCAGTGTTGCTTGCAATCATATTTATTTAACTGTTTAAAGAATTGTTGCAACAAAATATATTCGAGATTTTTAAAGTAATTTATTCAGATACAGGATTTAAATAATAAAATTTGTGTGCAGAATTAAATGGCAGATTACAAACTTTCCAACGTTATTCTTTTTAGGGTGTTTTATATTTCAGAATAAAAATGTAAATATTGCCAATAATTTGAATTGATTCAAAAAACAAAGTCAACTGTTGAATATTCTACGATTGCATGTTAGCATGTTGTTGCTCACAAAGGAGAGACAACCATCGCTCTCGATGAGACTCACACTTTTGCAGTACAACCAGTGTTGCTTGCAATCATATTTATTTAACTGTTTAAAGAATTGTTGCAACAAAATATATTCGAGATTTTTAAAGTAATTTATTCAGATACAGGATTTAAATAATAAAATTTGTGTGCAGAATTAAATGGCAGATTACAAACTTTCCAACGTTATTCTTTTTAGGGTGTTTTATATTTCAGAATAAAAATGTAAATATTGCCAATAATTTGAAATGATTCAAAAAACAAAATCAACTGTTGAATTCTACGATTGCATGTTAGCATGTTGCTGCTCACAAAGGAGAGACAACCATCGCTCTCGATGAGACTCACACTTTTGCAGTACAACCAGTGTTGCTTGCAATCATATTTATTTAACTGTTTAAAGAATTGTTGCAACAAAATATATTCGAGATTTTTAAAGTAATTTATTTAGATACAGGATTTGAATAATAGAATTTGTGTGCAGAATTAAATGGCAGATTACAAACTTTCCAACGTTATTCTTTTTAGGGTGTTTTATATTTCAGAATAAAAATGTAAATATTGCCAATAATTTGAATTGATTCAAAAAACAAAGTCAACTGTTGAATATTCTACGATTGCATGTTAGCATGTTGTTGCTCACAAAGGAGAGACAACCATCGCTCTCGATGAGACTCACACTTTTGCAGTACTACCAGTGTTGCTTGCAATCATATTTATTTAACTGTCTAAAAAAATTGTTGCAACAAAATATATTCGAGATTTTTAAAGTAATTTATTTAGATACAGGATTTGAATAATAGAATTTGTGTGCAGAATTAAATGGCAGATTACAAACTTTCCAACGTTATTCTTTTTAGGGTGTTTTATATTTCAGAATAAAAATGTAAATATTGCCAATAATTTGAATTGATTCAAAAAACAAAGTCAACTGTTGAATATTCTACGATTGCATGTTAGCATGTTGTTGCTCACAAAGGAGAGACAACCATCGCTCTCGATGAGACTCACACTTTTGCAGTACAACCAGTGTTGCTTGCAATCATATTTATTTAACTGTTTAAAGAATTGTTGCAACAAAATATATTCGAGATTTTTAAAGTAATTTATTCAGATACTGGATTTAAATAATAAAATTTGTGTGCAGAATTAAATGGCAGATTACAAACTTTCCAACGTTATTCTTTTTAGGGTGTTTTATATTTCAGAATAAAAATGTAAATATTGCCAATAATTTGAAATGATTCAAAAAACAAAATCAACTGTTGAATTCTACGATTGCATGTTAGCATGTTGCTGCTCACAAAGGAGAGACAACCATCGCTCTCGATGAGACTCACACTTTTGCAGTACTACCAGTGTTGCTTGCAATCATATTTATTTAACTGTTTAAAGAATTGTTGCAACAAAATATATTCGAGATTTTTAAAGTAATTTATTCAGATACAGGATTTAAATAATAAAATTTGTGTGCAGAATTAAATGGCAGATTACAAACTTTCCAACGTTATTCTTTTTAGTGTGTTTTATATTTCAGAATAAAAATGTAAATATTGCCAATAATTTGAATTGATTCAAAAAACAAAGTCAACTATTGAATATTCTACGATTGCATTTTAGCATGTTGTTGCTCACAAAGGAGAGACAACCATCGCTCTCGATGAGACTCACACTTTTGCTGTACAACCAGTGTTGCTTGCAATCATATTTATTTAACTGTTTAAAGAATTGTTGCAACAAAATATATTCGAGATTTTTAAAGTAATTTATTCAGATACAGGATTTAAATAATAAAATTTGTGTGCAGAATTAAATGGCAGATTACAAACTTTCCAACGTTATTCTTTTTAGGGTGTTTTATATTTCAGAATAAAAATGTAAATATTGCCAATAATTTGAAATGATTCAAAAAACAAAATCAACTGTTGAATTCTACGATTGCATGTTAGCATGTTGCTGCTCACAAAGGAGAGACAACCATCGCTCTCGATGAGACTCACACTTTTGCAGTACAACCAGTGTTGCTTGCAATCATATTTATTTAACTGTTTAAAGAATTGTTGCAACAAAATATATTCGAGATTTTTAAAGTAATTTATTTAGATACAGGATTTGAATAATAGAATTTGTGTGCAGAATTAAATGGCAGATTACAAACTTTCCAACGTTATTCTTTTTAGGGTGTTTTATATTTCAGAATAAAAATGTAAATATTGCCAATAATTTGAATTGATTCAAAAAACAAAGTCAACTGTTGAATATTCTACGATTGCATGTTAGCATGTTGTTGCTCACAAAGGAGAGACAACCATCGCTCTCGATGAGACTCACACTTTTGCAGTACTACCAGTGTTGCTTGCAATCATATTTATTTAACTGTTTAAAGAATTGTTGCAACAAAATATATTCGAGATTTTTAAAGTAATTTATTTAGATACAGGATTTGAATAATAGAATTTGTGTGCAGAATTAAATGGCAGATTACAAACTTTCCAACGTTATTCTTTTTAGGGTGTTTTATATTTCAGAATAAAAATGTAAATATTGCCAATAATTTGAATTGATTCAAAAAACAAAGTCAACTGTTGAATATTCTACGATTGCATGTTAGCATGTTGTTGCTCACAAAGGAGAGACAACCATCGCTCTCGATGAGACTCACACTTTTGCAGTACAACCAGTGTTGCTTGCAATCATATTTATTTAACTGTTTAAAGAATTGTTGCAACAAAATATATTCGAGATTTTTAAAGTAATTTATTCAGATACAGGATTTAAATAATAAAATTTGTGTGCAGAATTAAATGGCAGATTACAAACTTTCCAACGTTATTCTTTTTAGGGTGTTTTATATTTCAGAATAAAAATGTAAATATTGCCAATAATTTGAATTGATTCAAAAAAATAAAATCAACTGTTGAATATTCTACGATTGCATGTTAGCATGTTGCTGCTCACAAAGGAGAGACAACCATCGCTCTCGATGAGACTCACACTTTTGCAGTACAACCAGTGTTGCTTGCAATCATATTTATTTAACTGTTTAAAGAATTGTTGCAACAAAATATATTCGAGATTTTTAAAGTAATTTATTCAGATACTGGATTTAAATAATAAAATTTGTGTGCAGAAATAAATGGCAGATTACAAACTTTCCAACGTTATTCTTTTTAGGGTGTTTTATATTTCAGAATAAAAATGTAAATATTGCCAATAATTTGAAATGATTCAAAAAACAAAATCAACTGTTGAATTCTACGATTGCATGTTAGCATGTTGCTGCTCACAAAGGAGAGACAACCATCGCTCTCGATGAAACTCACACTTTTGCAGTACAACCAGTGTTGCTTGCAATCATATTTATTTAACTGTTTAAAGAATTGTTGCAACAAAATATATTCGAGATTTTTAAAGTAATTTATTTAGATACAGGATTTGAATAATAGAATTTGTGTGCAGAATTAAATGACAGATTACAAACTTTCCAACGTTATTCTTTTTAGGGTGTTTTATATTTCAGAATAAAAATGTAAATATTGCCAATAATTTGAATTGATTCAAAAAACAAAGTCAACTGTTGAATTCTACTATTGCATGTTAGCATGTTGCTGCTCACAAAGGAGAGACAACCATCGCTCTCGATGAGACTCACACTTTTGCAGTACAACCAGTGTTGCTTGCAATCATATTTATTTAACTGTTTAAAGAATTGTTACAACATAATATATTCGAGATTTTTAAAGTAATTTATTTAGATATAGGATTTGAATAATAAAATTTGTGTGCAGAATTAAATGGCAGATTACAAACTTTCCAACGTTATTCTTTTTAGGGTGTTTTATATTTCAGAATAAAAATGTAAATATTGCCAATAATTTGAATTGATTCAAAAAACAAAGTCAACTGTTGAATTCTACGATTGCATGTTAGCATGTTGTTGCTCACAAAGGAGAGACAACCATCGCTCTCGATGAGACTCACACTTTTGCAGTACTACCAGTGTTGCTTGCAATCATATTTATTTAACTGTTTAAAGAATTGTTGCAACAAAATATATTCGAGATTTTTAAAGTAATTTATTTAGATACAGGATTTGAATAATAGAATTTGTGTGCAGAATTAAATGGCAGATTACAAACTTTCCAACGTTATTTTTTTTAGGGTGTTTTATATTTCAGAATAAAAATGTAAATATTGCCAATAATTTGAATTGATTCAAAAAACAAAGTCAACTGTTGAATTCTACGATTGCATGTTAGCATGTTGCTGCTCACAAAGGAGAGACAACCATCGCTCTCGATGAGACTCACACTTTTGCAGTACAACCAGTGTTGCTTGCAATCATATTTATTTAACTGTCTAAAAAAATTGTTGCAACAAAATATATTCGAGATTTTTAAAGTAATTTATTTAGATACAGGATTTGAATCAAAGAAATTGTTTGCAGAATTAAATGGCAGATTACAAACTTTCCAACGTTATTCCTTTTAGGGTGTTTTTTATTTCGGAATAAAAATGTAAATATTGCCAATAATTTGAATTGATTCAAAAAACAAAGTCAACTGTTGAATTCTACGATTGCATGTTAGCATGTTGCTGCTCACAAAGGAGAGACAACCATCGCTCTCGATGAGACTCACACTTTTGCAGTACAACCAGTGTTGCTTGCAATCATATTTATTTAACTGTTTAAAGAATTGTTGCAACAAAATATATTCGAGATTTTTAAAGTAATTTATTCAGATACAGGATTTAAATAATAAAATTTGTGTGCAGAATTAAATGGCAGATTACAAACTTTCCAACGTTATTCTTTTTAGGGTGTTTTATATTTCAGAATAAAAATGTAAATATTGCCAATAATTTGAATTGATTCAAAAAACAAAGTCAACTGTTGAATATTCTACGATTGCATGTTAGCATGTTGTTGCTCACAAAGGAGAGACAACCATCGCTCTCGATGAGACTCACACTTTTGCAGTACTACCAGTGTTGCTTGCAATCATATTTATTTAACTGTTTAAAGAATTGTTGCAACAAAATATATTCGAGATTTTTAAAGTAATTTATTTAGATACAGGATTTGAATAATAGAATTTGTGTGCAGAATTAAATGGCAGATTACAAACTTTCCAACGTTATTCTTTTTAGAGTGTTTTATATTTCAGAATAAAAATGTAAATATTGCCAATAATTTGAATTGATTCAAAAAACAAAGTCAACTGTTGAATATTCTACGATTGCATGTTAGCATGTTGTTGCTCACAAAGGAGAGACAACCATCGCTCTCGATGAGACTCACACTTTTGCAGTACAACCAGTGTTGCTTGCAATCATATTTATTTAACTGTTTAAAGAATTGTTGCAACAAAATATATTCGAGATTTTTAAAGTAATTTATTTAGATACAGGATTTGAATAATAGAATTTGTGTGCAGAATTAAATGGCAGATTACAAACTTTCCAACGTTATTCCTTTTAGAGTGTTTTTTATTTCATAATAAAAATATAATATTCACAATAATTTGAATTGATTCAAAAAAATAAAATCAACTGTTGAATATTCTACGATTGCATGTTAGCATGTTGTTGCTCACAAAGGAGAGACAACCATCGCTCTCGATGAGACTCACACTTTTGCAGTACAACCAGTGTTGCTTGCAATCATATTTATTTAACTGTTTAAAGAATTGTTGCAACAAAATATATTCGAGATTTTTAAAGTAATTTATTCAGATACAGGATTTAAATAATAAAATTTGTGTGCAGAATTAAATGGCAGATTACAAACTTTCCAACGTTATTCTTTTTAGGGTGTTTTATATTTCAGAATAAAAATGTAAATATTGCCAATAATTTGAAATGATTCAAAAAACAAAATCAACTGTTGAATTCTACGATTGCATGTTAGCATGTTGCTGCTCACAAAGGAGAGACAACCATCGCTCTCGATGAGACTCACACTTTTGCAGTACAACCAGTGTTGCTTGCAATCATATTTATTTAACTGTTTAAAGAATTGTTGCAACAAAATATATTCGAGATTTTTAAAGTAATTTATTCAGATACTGGATTTAAATAATAAAATTTGTGTGCAGAATTAAATGGCAGATTACAAACTTTCCAACGTTATTCTTTTTAGGGTGTTTTATATTTCAGAATAAAAATGTAAATATTGCCAATAATTTGAAATGATTCAAAAAACAAAATCAACTGTTGAATTCTACGATTGCATGTTAGCATGTTGCTGCTCACAAAGGAGAGACAACCATCGCTCTCGATGAAACTCACACTTTTGCAGTACAACCAGTGTTGCTTGCAATCATATTTATTTAACTGTTTAAAGAATTGTTGCAACAAAATATATTCGAGATTTTTAAAGTAATTTATTTAGATACAGGATTTGAATAATAGAATTTGTGTGCAGAATTAAATGGCAGATTACAAACTTTCCAACGTTATTCTTTTTAGGGTGTTTTATATTTCAGAATAAAAATGTAAATATTGCCAATAATTTGAATTGATTCAAAAAACAAAGTCAACTGTTGAATATTCTACGATTGCATGTTAGCATGTTGTTGCTCACAAAGGAGAGACAACCATCGCTCTCGATGAGACTCACACTTTTGCAGTACTACCAGTGTTGCTTGCAATCATATTTATTTAACTGTTTAAAGAATTGTTGCAACAAAATATATTCGAGATTTTTAAAGTAATTTATTTAGATACAGGATTTGAATAATAGAATTTGTGTGCAGAATTAAATGGCAGATTACAAACTTTCCAACGTTATTCTTTTTAGAGTGTTTTATATTTCAGAATAAAAATGTAAATATTGCCAATAATTTGAATTGATTCAAAAAACAAAGTCAACTGTTGAATATTCTACGATTGCATGTTAGCATGTTGTTGCTCACAAAGGAGAGACAACCATCGCTCTCGATGAGACTCACACTTTTGCAGTACAACCAGTGTTGCTTGCAATCATATTTATTTAACTGTTTAAAGAATTGTTGCAACAAAATATATTCGAGATTTTTAAAGTAATTTATTTAGATACAGGATTTGAATAATAGAATTTGTGTGCAGAATTAAATGGCAGATTACAAACTTTCCAACGTTATTCCTTTTAGAGTGTTTTTTATTTCATAATAAAAATATAATATTCACAATAATTTGAATTGATTCAAAAAAATAAAATCAACTGTTGAATATTCTACGATTGCATGTTAGCATGTTGTTGCTCACAAAGGAGAGACAACCATCGCTCTCGATGAGACTCACACTTTTGCAGTACAACCAGTGTTGCTTGCAATCATATTTATTTAACTGTTTAAAGAATTGTTGCAACAAAATATATTCGAGATTTTTAAAGTAATTTATTCAGATACAGGATTTAAATAATAAAATTTGTGTGCAGAATTAAATGGCAGATTACAAACTTTCCAACGTTATTCTTTTTAGGGTGTTTTATATTTCAGAATAAAAATGTAAATATTGCCAATAATTTGAAATGATTCAAAAACAAAAATCAACTGTTGAATTCTACGATTGCATGTTAGCATGTTGCTGCTCACAAAGGAGAGACAACCATCGCTCTCGATGAGACTCACACTTTTGCAGTACAACCAGTGTTGCTTGCAATCATATTTATTTAACTGTTTAAAGAATTGTTGCAACAAAATATATTCGAGATTTTTAAAGTAATTTATTCAGATACTGGATTTAAATAATAAAATTTGTGTGCAGAATTAAATGGCAGATTACAAACTTTCCAACGTTATTCTTTTTAGGGTGTTTTATATTTCAGAATAAAAATGTAAATATTGCCAATAATTTGAAATGATTCAAAAAACAAAATCAACTGTTGAATTCTACGATTGCATGTTAGCATGTTGCTGCTCACAAAGGAGAGACAACCATCGCTCTCGATGAAACTCACACTTTTGCAGTACAACCAGTGTTGCTTGCAATCATATTTATTTAACTGTCATAAAAATTTTTGCAACAAAATATATTCGAGATTTTTAAAGTAATTTATTTAGATACAGGATTTGAATAATAGAATTTGTGTGCAGAATTAAATGGCAGATTACAAACTTTCCAACGTTATTCTTTTTAGGGTGTTTTATATTTCAGAATAAAAATGTAAATATTGCCAATAATTTGAATTGATTCAAAAAACAAAGTCAACTGTTGAATATTCTACGATTGCATGTTAGCATGTTGTTGCTCACAAAGGAGAGACAACCATCGCTCTCGATGAGACTCACACTTTTGCAGTACTACCAGTGTTGCTTGCAATCATATTTATTTAACTGTTTAAAGAATTGTTGCAACAAAATATATTCGAGATTTTTAAAGTAATTTATTTAGATACAGGATTTGAATAATAGAATTTGTGTGCAGAATTAAATGGCAGATTACAAACTTTCCAACGTTATTCTTTTTAGGGTGTTTTATATTTCAGAATAAAAATGTAAATATTGCCAATAATTTAAATTGATTCAAAAAACAAAGTCAACTGTTGAATTCTACTATTGCATGTTAGCATGTTGCTGCTCACAAAGGAGAGACAACCATCGCTCTCGATGAGACTCACACTTTTGCAGTACAACCAGTGTTGCTTGCAATCATATTTATTTAACTGTTTAAAGAATTGTTACAACAAAATATATTCGAGATTTTTAAAGTAATTTATTTAGATACAGGATTTGAATAATAGAATTTGTGTGCAGAATTAAATGGCATATTACAAACTTTCCAACGTTATTCCTTTTAGAGTGTTTTTTATTTCATAATAAAAATATAATATTCACAATAATTTGAATTGATTCAAAAAATTAAAATCAACTGTTGAATATTCTACGATTGCATGTTAGCATGTTGTTGTTCACAAAGGAGAGACAACCATCGCTCTCGATGAGACTCACACTTTTGCAGTACAACCAGTGTTGCTTGCAATCATATTTATTTAACTGTTTAAAGAATTGTTGCAACAAAATATATTCGAGATTTTTAAAGTAATTTATTTAGATACAGGATTTAAATAATAAAATTTGTGTGCAGAATTAAATGGCAGATTACAAACTTTCCAACGTTATTCTTTTTAGGGTGTTTTATATTTCAGAATAAAAATGTAAATATTGCCAATAATTTGAATTGATTCAAAAAACAAAGTCAACTGTTGAATATTCTACGATTGCATGTTAGCATGTTGTTGCTCACAAAGGAGAGACAACCATCGCTCTCGATGAGACTCACACTTTTGCAGTACAACCAGTGTTGCTTGCAATCATATTTATTTAACTGTCTAATAAAATTGTTGCAACAAAATATATTCGAGATTTTTAAAGTAATTTATTTAGATACAGGATTTGAATAATAGAATTTGTGTGCAGAATTAAATGGCAGATTACAAACTTTCCAACGTTATTCCTTTTAGAGTGTTTTTTATTTTATAATAAAAATATAATATTCACAATAATTTGAATTGATTCAAAAAAATAAAATCAACTGTTGAATATTCTACGATTGCATGTTAGCATGTTGTTGCTCACAAAAGAGAGACAACCATCGCTCTCGATGAAACTCACACTTTTGCAGTACAACCAGTGTTGCTTGCAATCATATTTATTTAACTGTTTAAAGAATTGTTGCAACAAAATATATTCGAGATTTTTAAAGTAATTTATTCAGATACAGGATTTAAATAATAAAATTTGTGTGCAGAATTAAATGGCAGATTACAAACTTTCCAACGTTATTCTTTTTAGGGTGTTTTATATTTCAGAATAAAAATGTAAATATTGCCAATAATTTGAATTGATTCAAAAAACAAAGTCAACTGTTGAATATTCTACGATTGCATGTTAGCATGTTGTTGCTCACAAAGGAGAGACAACCATCGCTCTCGATGAGACTCACACTTTTGCAGTACAACCAGTGTTGCTTGCAATCATATTTATTTAACTGTTTAAAGAATTGTTGCAACAAAATATATTCGAGATTTTTAAAGTAATTTATTCAGATACAGGATTTAAATAATAAAATTTGTGTGCAGAATTAAATGGCAGATTACAAACTTTCCAACGTTATTCTTTTTAGGGTGTCTTATATTTCAGAATAAAAATGTAAATATTGCCAATAATTTGAATTGATTCAAAAAAATAAAATCAACTGTTGAATATTCTACGATTGCATGTTAGCATGTTGTTGCTCACAAAAGAGACAACCATCGCTCTCGATGAGACTCACACTTTTGCAGTACAACCAGTGTTGCTTGCAATCATATTTATTTAACTGTTTAAAGAATTGTTGCAACAAAATATATTCGAGATTTTTAAAGTAATTTATTTAGATACAGCATTTAAATAATAAAATTTGTGTGCAGAATTAAATGGCAGATTACAAACTTTCCAACGTTATTCTTTTTAGGGTGTTTTATATTTCAGAATCAAAATGTAAATATTTCCAATAATTTGAATTGATTCAAAAAACAAAGTCAACTGTTGAATTCTACTATTGCATGTTAGCATGTTGCTGCTCACAAAGGAGAGACAACCATCGCTCTCGATGAGACTCACACTTTTGCAGTACAACCAGTGTTGCTTGCAATCATATTTATTTAACTGTCTAATAAAATTGTTGCAACAAAATATATTCGAGATTTTTAAAGTAATTTATTTAGATACAGGATTTGAATAATAGAATTTGTGTGCAGAATTAAATGGCAGATTACAAACTTTCCAACGTTATTCCTTTTAGAGTGTTTTTTATTTCATAATAAAAATATAATATTCCCAATAATTTGAATTGATTCAAAAAAATAAAATCAACTGTTGAATATTCTACGATTGCATGTTAGCATGTTGTTGCTCACAAAGGAGAGGCAACCATCGCTCTCGATGAGACTCACACTTTTGCAGTACAACCAGTGTTGCTTGCAATCATATTTATTTAACTGTTTAAAGAATTGTTGCAACAAAATATATTCGAGATTTTTAAAGTAATTTATTCAGATACAGGATTTAAATAATAAAATTTGTGTGCAGAATTAAATGGCAGATTACAAACTTTCCAACGTTATTCTTTTTAGGGTGTTTTATATTTCAGAATAAAAATGTAAATATTGCCAATAATTTGAATTGATTCAAAAAACAAAGTCAACTGTTGAATTCTACTATTGCATGTTAGCATGTTGCTGCTCACAAAGGAGAGACAACCATCGCTCTCGATGAGACTCACACTTTTGCAGTACAACCAGTGTTGCTTGCAATCATATTTATTTAACTGTTTAAAGTATTGTTGCAACAAAATATATTCGAGATTTTTAAAGTAATTTATTTAGATACAGGATTTGAATAATAGAATTTGTGTGCAAAATTAAATGACAGATTACAAACTTTCCAACGTTATTCCTTTTAGAGTGTTTTTTATTTCATAATAAAAATATAATATTCACAATAATTTGAATTGATTCAAAAAAATAAAATCAACTGTTGAATATTCTACGATTGCATGTTAGCATGTTGTTGCTCACAAAGGAGAGACAACCATCGCTCTCGATGAGACTCACACTTTTGCAGTACAACCAGTGTTGCTTGCAATCATATTTATTTAACTGTCTAAAAAAATTGTTACAACAAAATATATTCGAGATTTTTAAAGTAATTTATTTAGATACAGGATTTGAATAATAGAATTTGTGTGCAGAATTAAATGGCAGATTACAAACTTTCCAACGTTATTCTTTTTAGGGTGTTTTATATTTCAGAATAAAAATGTAAATATTGCCAATAATTTGAATTGATTCAAAAAACAAAGTCAACTGTTGAATTCTACTATTGCATGTTAGCATGTTGCTGCTCACAAAGGAGAGACAACCATCGCTCTCGATGAGACTCACACTTTTGCAGTACAACCAGTGTTGCTTGCAATCATATTTATTTAACTGTCTAATAAAATTGTTGCAACAAAATATATTCGAGATTTTTAAAGTAATTTATTTAGATACAGGATTTGAATAATAGAATTTGTGTGCAGAATTAAATGGCAGATTACAAACTTTCCAACGTTATTCCTTTTAGAGTGTTTTTTATTTCATAATAAAAATATAATATTAACAATAATTTGAATTGATTCAAAAAAATAAAATCAACTGTTGAATATTCTACGATTGCATGTTAGCATGTTGTTGCTCACAAAGGAGAGACAACCATCGCTCTCGATGAAACTCACACTTTTGCAGTACAACCAGTGTTGCTTGCAATCATATTTATTTAACTGTTTAAAGAATTGTTGCAACAAAATATATTCGAGATTTTTAAAGTAATTTATTCAGATACAGGATTTAAATAATAAAATTTGTGTGCAGAATTAAATGGCAGATTACAAACTTTCCAACGTTATTCTTTTTAGGGTGTTTTATATTTCAGAATAAAAATGTAAATATTGCCAATAATTTGAATTGATTCAAAAAACAAAGTCAACTGTTGAATATTCTACGATTGCATGTTAGCATGTTGTTGCTCACAAAGGAGAGACAACCATCGCTCTCGATGAGACTCACACTTTTGCAGTACAACCAGTGTTG
This sequence comes from Leptopilina drosophilae, assembly GCA_032873175.1. Taxonomy (NCBI): domain Eukaryota; kingdom Metazoa; phylum Arthropoda; class Insecta; order Hymenoptera; family Figitidae; genus Leptopilina; species Leptopilina drosophilae. The sequence goes on along the minus strand of JAVJHS010000410.1, from coordinate 18,573 downwards.
CTTGCAATCATATTTATTTAACTGTTTAAAGAATTGTTGCAACAAAATATATTCGAGATTTTTAAAGTAATTTATTCAGATACAGGATTTAAATAATAAAATTTGTGTGCAGAATTAAATGGCAGATTACAAACTTTCCAACGTTATTCTTTTTAGGGTGTTTTATATTTCAGAATAAAAATGTAAATATTGCCAATAATTTGAATTGATTCAAAAAAATAAAATCAACTGTTGAATATTCTACGATTGCATGTTAGCATGTTGTTGCTCACAAAGGAGAGACAACCATCGCTCTCGATGTGACTCACACTTTTGCAGTACAACCAGTGTTGCTTGCAATCATATTTATTTAACTGTTTAAAGAATTGTTGCAACAAAATATATTCGAGATTTTTAAAGTAATTTATTTAGATACAGGATTTAAATAATAAAATTTGTGTGCAGAATTAAATGGCAGATTACAAACTTTCCAACGTTATTCTTTTTAGGGTGTTTTATATTTCAGAATAAAAATGTAAATATTTCCAATAATTTGAATTGATTCAAAAAACAAAGTCAACTGTTGAATTCTACTATTGCATGTTAGCATGTTGCTGCTCACAAAGGAGAGACAACCATCGCTCTCGATGAGACTCACACTTTTGCAGTACAACCAGTGTTGCTTGCAATCATATTTATTTAACTGTCTAATAAAATTGTTGCAACAAAATATATTCGAGATTTTTAAAGTAATTTATTTAGATACAGGATTTGAATAATAGAATTTGTGTGCAGAATTAAATGGCAGATTACAAACTTTCCAACGTTATTCCTTTTAGAGTGTTTTTTATTTCATAATAAAAATATAATATTCACAATAATTTGAATTGATTCAAGAAAATAAAATCAACTGTTGAATATTCTACGATTGCATGTTAGCATGTTGTTGCTCACAAAGGAGAGGCAACCATCGCTCTCGATGAGACTCACACTTTTGCAGTACAACCAGTGTTGCTTGCAATCATATTTATTTAACTGTTTAAAGAATTGTTGCAACAAAATATATTCGAGATTTTTAAAGTAATTTATTCAGGTACAGGATTTAAATAATAAAATTTGTGTGCAGAATTAAATGGCAGATTACAAACTTTCCAACGTTATTCTTTTTAGGGTGTTTTATATTTCAGAATAAAAATGTAAATATTGCCAATAATTTGAAATGATTCAAAAAACAAAATCAACTGTTGAATTCTACGATTGCATGTTAGCATGTTGCTGCTCACAAAGGAGAGACAACCATCGCTCTCGATGAAACTCACACTTTTGCAGTACAACCAGTGTTGCTAGCAATCATATTTATTTAACTGTCTAAAAAAATTGTTGCAACAAAATATATTCGAGATTTTTAAAGTAATTTATTTAGATACAGGATTTAAATAATAGAATTTGTGTGCAGAATTAAATGGCAGATTACAAACTTTCCAACGTTATTCTTTTTAGGGTGTTTTATATTTCAGAATAAAAATGTAAATATTGCCAATAATTTGAATTGATTCAAAAAACAAAGTCAACTGTTGAATTCTACTATTGCATTTTAGCATGTTGCTGCTCACAAAGGAGAGACAACCATCGCTCTCGATGAGACTCACACTTTTGCAGTACAACCAGTGTTGCTTGCAATCATATTTATTTAACTGTCTAATAAAATTGTTGCAACAAAATATATTCGAGATTTTTAAAGTAATTTATTTAGATACAGGATTTGAATAATAGAATTTGTGTGCAGAATTAAATGGCAGATTACAAACTTTGCAACGTTATTCCTTTTAGAGTGTTTTTTATTTCATAATAAAAATATAATATTCACAATAATTTGAATTGATTCAAAAAAATAAAATCAACTGTTGAATATTCTACGATTGCATGTTAGCATGTTGTTGCTCACAAAGGAGAGACAACCATCGCTCTCGATGACACTCACACTTTTGCAGTACAACCAGTGTTGCTTACAATCATATTTATTTAACTGTTTAAAGAATTGTTGCAACAAAATATATTCGAGATTTTTAAAGTAATTTATTCAGATACAGGATTTAAATAATAAAATTTGTGTGCAGAATTAAATGGCAGATTACAAACTTTCCAACGTTATTCTTTTTAGGGTGTTTTATATTTCAGAATAAAAATGTAAATTTTGCCAATAATTTGAAATGATTCAAAAAACAAAATCAACTGTTGAATTCTACGATTGCATGTTAGCATGTTGCTGCTCACAAAGGAGAGACAACCATCGCTCTCGATGAAACTCACACTTTTGCAGTACAACCAGTGTTGCTTGCAATCATATTTATTTAACTGTCTAAAAAAAATTGTTGCAACAAAATATATTCGAGATTTTTAAAGTAATTTATTTAGATACAGGATTTGAATAATAGAATTTGTGTGCAGAATTAAATGGCAGATTACAAACTTTCCAACGTTATTCTTTTTAGGGTGTTTTATATTTCAGAATAAAAATGTAAATATTGCCAATAATTTGAATTGATTCAAAAAACAAAGTCAACTGTTGAATTCTACTATTGCATTTTAGCATGTTGCTGCTCACAAAGGAGAGACAACCATCGCTCTCGATGAGACTCACACTTTTGCAGTACAACCAGTGTTGCTTGCAATCATATTTATTTAACTGTCTAATAAAATTGTTGCAACAAAATATATTCGAGATTTTTAAAGTAATTTATTTAGATACAGGATTTGAATAATAGAATTTGTGTGCAGAATTAAATGGCAGATTACAAACTTTGCAACGTTATTCCTTTTAGAGTGTTTTTTATTTCATAATAAAAATATAATATTCACAATAATTTGAATTGATTCAAAAAAATAAAATCAACTGTTGAATATTCTACGATTGCATGTTAGCATGTTGTTGCTCACAAAGGAGAGACAACCATCGCTCTCGATGACACTCACACTTTTGCAGTACAACCAGTGTTGCTTACAATCATATTTATTTAACTGTTTAAAGAATTGTTGCAACAAAATATATTCGAGATTTTTAAAGTAATTTATTCAGATACAGGATTTAAATAATAAAATTTGTGTGCAGAATTAAATGGCAGATTACAAACTTTCCAACGTTATTCTTTTTAGGGTGTTTTATATTTCAGAATAAAAATGTAAATTTTGCCAATAATTTGAAATGATTCAAAAAACAAAATCAACTGTTGAATTCTACGATTGCATGTTAGCATGTTGCTGCTCACAAAGGAGAGACAACCATCGCTCTCGATGAAACTCACACTTTTGCAGTACAACCAGTGTTGCTTGCAATCATATTTATTTAACTGTCTAAAAAAATTGTTGCAACAAAATATATTCGAGATTTTTAAAGTAATTTATTTAGATACAGGATTTGAATAATAGAATTTGTGTGCAGAATTAAATGGCAGATTACAAACTTTCCAACGTTATTCTTTTTAGGGTGTTTTATATTTCAGAATAAAAATGTAAATATTGCCAATAATTTGAATTGATTCAAAAAACAAAGTCAACTGTTGAATTCTACTATTGCATGTTAGCATGTTGCTGCTCACAAAGGAGAGACAACCATCGCTCTCGATGAGACTCACACTTTTGCAGTACAACCAAAGTTGCTTGCAATCATATTTATTTAACTGTCTAATAAAATTGTTGCAACAAAATATATTCGAGATTTTTAAAGTAATTTATTTAGATACAGGATTTGAATAATAGAATTTGTGTGCAGAATTAAATGGCAGATTACAAACTTTCCAACGTTATTCTTTTTAGGGTGTTTTATATTTCAGAATAAAAATGTAAATTTTGCCAATAATTTGAAATGATTCAAAAAACAAAATCAACTGTTGAATTCTACGATTGCATGTTAGCATGTTGCTGCTCACAAAGGAGAGACAACCATCGCTCTCGATGAAACTCACACTTTTGCAGTACAACCAGTGTTGCTTGCAATCATATTTATTTAACTGTCTAAAAAAATTGTTGCAACAAAATATATTCGAGATTTTTAAAGTAATTTATTTAGATACAGGATTTGAATAATAGAATTTGTGTGCAGAATTAAATGGCAGATTACAAACTTTCCAACGTTATTCTTTTTAGGGTGTTTTATATTTCAGAATAAAAATGTAAATATTGCCAATAATTTGAATTGATTCAAAAAACAAAGTCAACTGTTGAATTCTACTATTGCATGTTAGCATGTTGCTGCTCACAAAAGAGAGACAACCATCGCTCTCGATGAGACTCACACTTTTGCAGTACAACCAAAGTTGCTTGCAATCATATTTATTTAACTGTCTAATAAAATTGTTGCAACAAAATATATTCGAGATTTTTAAAGTAATTTATTTAGATACAGGATTTGAATAATAGAATTTGTGTGCAGAATTAAATGGCAGATTACAAACTTTCCAACGTTATTCCTTTTAGAGTGTTTTTTATTTCATAATAAAAATATAATATTCACAATAATTTGAATTGATTCAAAAAAATAAAATCAACTGTTGAATATTCTACGATTGCATGTTAGCATGTTGTTGCTCACAAAGGAGAGACAACCATCGCTCTCGATGAGACTCACACTTTTGCAGTACAACCAGTGTTGCTTGCAATCATATTTATTTAACTGTTTAAAGAATTGTTGCAACAAAATATATTCGAGATTTTTAAAGTAATTTATTTAGATACAGGATTTGAATAATAGAATTTGTGTGCAGAATTAAATGGCAGATTACAAACTTTCCAACGTTATTCCTTTTAGAGTGTTTTTTATTTCATAATAAAAATATAATATTCACAATAATTTGAATTGATTCAAAAAACAAAGTCAACTGTTGAATTCTACTATTGCATGTTAGCATGTTGCTGCTCACAAAGGAGAGACAACCATCGCTCTCGATGAGACTCACACTTTTGCAGTACAACCAGTGTTCCTTGCAATCATATTTATTTAACTGTCTAATAAAATTGTTGCAACAAAATATATTCGAGATTTTTAAAGTAATTTATTTAGATACAGGATTTGAATAATAGAATTTGTGTGCAGAATTAAATGGCAGATTACAAACTTTCCAACGTTATTCCTTTTAGAGTGTTTTTTATTTCATAATAAAAATATAATATTCCCAATAATTTGAATTGATTCAAAAAAATAAAATCAACTGTTGAATATTCTACGATTGCATGTTAGCATGTTGTTGCTCACAAAGGAGAGGCAACCATCGCTCTCGATGAGACTCACACTTTTGCAGTACAACCAGTGTTGCTTGCAATCATATTTATTTAACTGTTTAAAGAATTGTTGCAACAAAATATATTCGAGATTTTTAAAGTAATTTATTCAGATACAGGATTTAAATAATAAAATTTGTGTGCAGAATTAAATGGCAGATTACAAACTTTCCAACGTTATTCTTTTTAGGGTGTTTTATATTTCAGAATAAAAATGTAAATATTGCCAATAATTTGAAATGATTCAAAAAACAAAATCAACTGTTGAATTCTACGATTGCATGTTAGCATGTTGCTGCTCACAAAGGAGAGACAACCATCGCTCTCGATGAAACTCACACTTTTGCAGTACAACCAGTGTTGCTTGCAATCATATTTATTTAACTGTCTAAAAAAATTGTTGCAACAAAATATATTCGAGATTTTTAAAGTAATTTATTTAGATACAGGATTTGAATAATAGAATTTGTGTGCAGAATTAAATGGCAGATTACAAACTTGCCAACGTTATTCTTTTTAGGGTGTTTTATATTTCAGAATAAAAATGTAAATATTGCCAATAATTTGAATTGATTCAAAAAACAAAGTCAACTGTTAAATTCTACTATTGCATGTTAGCATGTTGCTGTTCACAAAGGAGAGACAACCATCGCTCTCGATGAGACTCACACTTTTGCAGTACAACCAGTGTTGCTTGCAATCATATTTATTTAACTGTCTAATAAAATTGTTGCAACAAAATATATTCGAGATTTTTAAAGTAATTTATTTAGATACAGGATTTGAATAATAGAATTTGTGTGCAGAATTAAATGGCAGATTACAAACTTTCCAACGTTATTCTTTTTAGGGTGTTTTATATTTCAGAATAAAAATGTAAATATTGCCAATAATTTGAATTGATTCAAAAAACAAAATCAACCGTTGAATTCTACGATTGCATGTTAGCATGTTGCTGCTCACAAAGGAGAGACAACCATCGCTCTCGATGAAACTCACACTTTTGCAGTACAACCAGTGTTGCTTGCAATCATATTTATTTAACTGTCTAAAAAAATTGTTACAACAAAATATATTCGAGATTTTTAAAGTAATTTATTTAGATACAGGATTTGAATAATAGAATTTGTGTGCAGAATTAAATGGCAGATTACAAACTTTCCAACGTTATTCTTTTTAGGGTGTTTTATATTTCAGAATAAAAATGTAAATATTGCCAATAATTTGAATTGATTCAAAAAACAAAGTCAACTGTTGAATTCTACTATTGCATGTTAGCATGTTGCTGCTCACAAAGGAGAGACAACCATCGCTCTCGATGAGACTCACACTTTTGCAGTACAACCAGTGTTGCTTGCAATCATATTTATTTAACTGTCTAATAAAATTGTTGCAACAAAATATATTCGAGATTTTTAAAGTAATTTATTTAGATACAGGATTTGAATAATAGAATTTGTGTGCAGAATTAAATGGCAGATTACAAACTTTCCAACGTTATTCCTTTTAGAGTGTTTTTTATTTCATAATAAAAATATAATATTAACAATAATTTGAATTGATTCAAAAAAATAAAATCAACTGTTGAATATTCTACGATTGCATGTTAGCATGTTGTTGCTCACAAAGGAGAGACAACCATCGCTCTCGATGAAACTCACACTTTTGCAGTACAACCAGTGTTGCTTGCAATCATATTTATTTAACTGTTTAAAGAATTGTTGCAACAAAATATATTCGAGATTTTTAAAGTAATTTATTCAGATACAGGATTTAAATAATAAAATTTGTGTGCAGAATTAAATGGCAGATTACAAACTTTCCAACGTTATTCTTTTTAGGGTGTTTTATATTTCAGAATAAAAATGTAAATATTGCCAATAATTTGAATTGATTCAAAAAACAAAGTCAACTGTTGAATATTCTACGATTGCATGTTAGCATGTTGTTGCTCACAAAGGAGAGACAACCATCGCTCTCGATGAGACTCACACTTTTGCAGTACAACCAGTGTTGCTTGCAATCATATTTATTTAACTGTTTAAAGAATTGTTGCAACAAAATATATTCGAGATTTTTAAAGTAATTTATTCAGATACAGGATTTAAATAATAAAATTTGTGTGCAGAATTAAATGGCAGATTACAAACTTTCCAACGTTATTCTTTTTAGGGTGTTTTATATTTCAGAATAAAAATGTAAATATTGCCAATAATATGAATTGATTCAAAAAAATAAAATCAACTGTTGAATATTCTACGATTGCATGTTAGCATGTTGTTGCTCACAAAGGAGAGACAACCATCGCTCTCGATGAGACTCACACTTTTGCAGTACAACCAGTGTTGCTTGCAATCATATTTATTTAACTGTTTAAAGAATTGTTGCAACAAAATATATTCGAGATTTTTAAAGTAATTTATTTAGATACAGGATTTAAATAATAAAATTTGTGTGCAGAATTAAATGGCAGATTACAAACTTTCCAACGTTATTCTTTTTAGGGTGTTTTATATTTCAGAATAAAAATGTAAATATTTCCAATAATTTGAATTGATTCAAAAAACAAAGTCAACTGTTGAATTCTACTATTGCATGTTAGCATGTTGCTGCTCACAAAGGTGAGACAACCATCGCTCTCGATGAGACTCACACTTTTGCAGTACAACCAGTGTTGCTTGCAATCATATTTATTTAACTGTCTAATAAAATTGTTGCAACAAAATATATTCGAGATTTTTAAAGTAATTTATTTAGATACAGGATTTGAATAATAGAATTTGTGTGCTGAATTAAATGGCAGATTACAAACTTTCCAACGTTATTCCTTTTAGAGTGTTTTTTATTTCATAATAAAAATATAATATTCACAATAATTTGAATTGATTCAAGAAAATAAAATCAACTGTTGAATATTCTACGATTGCATGTTAGCATGTTGTTGCTCACAAAGGAGAGGCAACCATCGCTCTCGATGAGACTCACACTTTTGCAGTACAACCAGTGTTGCTTGCAATCATATTTATTTAACTGTTTAAAGAATTGTTGCAACAAAATATATTCGAGATTTTTAAAGTAATTTATTCAGATACAGGATTTAAATAATAAAATTTGTGTGCAGAATTAAATGGCAGATTACAAACTTTCCAACGTTATTCTTTTTAGGGTGTTTTATATTTCAGAATAAAAATGTAAATATTGCCAATAATTTGAAATGATTCAAAAAACAAAATCAACTGTTGAATTCTACGATTGCATGTTAGCATGTTGCTGCTCACAAAGGAGAGACAACCATCGCTCTCGATGAAACTCACACTTTTGCAGTACAACCAGTGTTGCTTGCAATCATATTTATTTAACTGTCTAAAAAAATTGTTGCAACAAAATATATTCGAGATTTTTAAAGTAATTTATTTAGATACAGGATTTGAATAATAGAATTTGTGTGCAGAATTAAATTGCAGATTACAAACTTTCCAACGTTATTCTTTTTAGGGTGTTTTATATTTCAGAATAAAAATGTAAATATTGCCAATAATTTGAATTGATTCAAAAAACAAAGTCAACTGTTGAATTCTACTATTGCATGTTAGCATGTTGCTGCTCACAAAGGAGAGACAACCATCGCTCTCGATGAGACTCACACTTTTGCAGTACAACCAGTGTTGCATGCAATCATATTTATTTAACTGTCTAATAAAATTGTTGCAACAAAATATATTCGAGATTTTTAAAGTAATTTATTTAGATACAGGATTTAAATAATAAAATTTGTGTGCAGAATTAAATGGCAGATTACAAACTTTCCAACGTTATTCTTTTTAGGGTGTTTTATATTTCAGAATAAAAATGTAAATATTTCCAATAATTTGAATTGATTCAAAAAACAAAGTCAACTGTTGAATTCTACTATTGCATGTTAGCATGTTGCTGCTCACAAAGGAGAGACAACCATCGCTCTCGATGAGACTCACACTTTTGCAGTACAACCAGTGTTGCTTGCAATCATATTTATTTAACTGTCTAATAAAATTGTTGCAACAAAATATATTCGAGATTTTTAAAGTAATTTATTTAGATACAGGATTTGAATAATAGAATTTGTGTGCTGAATTAAATGGCAGATTACAAACTTTCCAACGTTATTCCTTTTAGAGTGTTTTTTATTTCATAATAAAAATATAATATTCACAATAATTTGAATTGATTCAAGAAAATAAAATCAACTGTTGAATATTCTACGATTGCATGTTAGCATGTTGTTGCTCACAAAGGAGAGGCAACCATCGCTCTCGATGAGACTCACACTTTTGCAGTACAACCAGTGTTGCTTGCAATCATATTTATTTAACTGTTTAAAGAATTGTTGCAACAAAATATATTCGAGATTTTTAAAGTAATTTATTCAGATACAGGATTTAAATAATAAAATTTGTGTGCAGAATTAAATGGCAGATTACAAACTTTCCAACGTTATTCTTTTTAGGGTGTTTTATATTTCAGAATAAAAATGTAAATATTGCCAATAATTTGAAATGATTCAAAAAACAAAATCAACTGTTGAATTCTACGATTGCATGTTAGCATGTTGCTGCTCACAAAGGAGAGACAACCATCGCTCTCGATGAAACTCACACTTTTGCAGTACAACCAGTGTTGCTTGCAATCATATTTATTTAACTGTCTAAAAAAATTGTTGCAACAAAATATATTCGAGATTTTTAAAGTAATTTATTTAGATACAGGATTTGAATAATAGAATTTGTGTGCAGAATTAAATGGCAGATTACAAACTTTCCAACGTTATTCTTTTTAGGGTGTTTTATATTTCAGAATAAAAATGTAAATATTGCCAATAATTTGAATTGATTCAAAAAACAAAGTCAACTGTTGAATTCTACTATTGCATGTTAGCATGTTGCTGCTCACAAAGGAGAGACAACCATCGCTCTCGATGAGACTCACACTTTTGCAGTACAACCAGTGTTGCATGCAATCATATTTATTTAACTGTCTAATAAAATTGTTGCAACAAAATATATTCGAGATTTTTAAAGTAATTTATTTAGATACAGGATTTAAATAATAAAATTTGTGTGCAGAATTAAATGGCAGATTACAAACTTTCCAACGTTATTCTTTTTAGGGTGTTTTATATTTCAGAATAAAAATGTAAATATTTCCAATAATTTGAATTGATTCAAAAAACAAAGTCAACTGTTGAATTCTACTATTGCATGTTAGCATGTTGCTGCTCACAAAGGAGAGACAACCATCGCTCTCGATGAGACTCACACTTTTGCAGTACAACCAGTGTTGCTTGCAATCATATTTATTTAACTGTCTAATAAAATTGTTGCAACAAAATATATTCGAGATTTTTAAAGTAATTTATTTAGATACAGGATTTGAATAATAGAATTTGTGTGCAGAATTAAATGGCAGATTACAAACTTTCCAACGTTATTCCTTTTAGAGTGTTTTTTATTTCATAATAAAAATATAATATTAACAATAATTTGAATTGATTCAAAAAAATAAAATCAACTGTTGAATATTCTACGATTGCATGTTAGCATGTTGTTGCTCACAAAGGAGAGACAACCATCGCTCTCGATGAAACTCACACTTTTGCAGTACAACCAGTGTTGCTTGCAATCATATTTATTTAACTGTTTAAAGAATTGTTGCAACAAAATATATTCGAGATTTTTAAAGTAATTTATTTAGATACAGGATTTAAATAATAAAATTTGTGTGCAGAATTAAATGGCAGATTACAAACTTTCCAACGTTATTCTTTTTAGGGTGTTTTATATTTCAGAATAAAAATGTAAATATTTCCAATAATTTGAATTGATTCAAAAAACAAAGTCAACTGTTGAATTCTACTATTGCATGTTAGCATGTTGCTGCTCACAAAGGAGAGACAACCATCGCTCTCGATGAGACTCACACTTTTGCAGTACAACCAGTGTTGCTTGCAATCATATTTATTTAACTGTCTAATAAAATTGTTGCAACAAAATATATTCGAGATTTTTAAAGTAATTTATTTAGATACAGGATTTGAATAATAGAATTTGTGTGCAGAATTAAATGGCAGATTACAAACTTTCCAACGTTATTCCTTTTAGAGTGTTTTTTATTTCATAATAAAAACATAATATTAACAATAATTTGAATTGATTCAAAAAAATAAAATCAACTGTTGAATATTCTACGATTGCATGTTAGCATGTTGTTGCTCACAAAGGAGAGACAACCATCGCTCTCGATGAAACTCACACTTTTGCAGTACAACCAGTGTTGCTTGCAATCATATTTATTTAACTGTTTAAAGAATTGTTGCAACAAAATATATTCGAGATTTTTAAAGTAATTTATTCAGATACAGGATTTAAATAATAAAATTTGTGTGCAGAATTAAATGGCAGATTACAAACTTTCCAACGTTATTCTTTTTAGGGTGTTTTATATTTCATAATAAAAATGTAAATATTGCCAATAATTTGAATTGATTCAAAAAACAAAGTCAACTGTTGAATATTCTACGATTGCATGTTAGCATGTTGTTGCTCACAAAGGAGAGACAACCATCGCTCTCGATGAGACTCACACTTTTGCAGTACAACCAGTGTTGCTTGCAATCATATTTATTTAACTGTTTAAAGAATTGTTGCAACAAAATATATTCGAGATTTTTAAAGTAATTTATTCAGATACAGGATTTAAATAATAAAATTTGTGTGCAGAATTAAATGGCAGATTACAAACTTTCCAACGTTATTCTTTTTAGGGTGTTTTCTATTTCAGAATAAAAATGTAAATATTGCCAATAATTTGAATTGATTCAAAAAAATAAAATCAACTGTTGAATATTCTACGATTGCATGTTAGCATGTTGTTGCTCACAAAGGAGAGACAACCATCGCTCTCGATGAGACTCACACTTTTGCAGTACAACCAGTGTTGCTTGCAATCATATTTATTTAACTGTTTAAAGAATTGTTGCAACAAAATATATTCGAGATTTTTAAAGTAATTTATTTAGATACAGGATTTAAATAATAAAATTTGTGTGCAGAATTAAATGGCAGATTACAAACTTTCCAACGTTATTCTTTTTAGGGTGTTTTATATTTCAGAATAAAAATGTAAATATTTCCAATAATTTGAATTGATTCAAAAAACAAAGTCAACTGTTGAATTCTACTATTGCATGTTAGCATGTTGCTGCTCACAAAGGAGAGACAACCATCGCTCTCGATGAGACTCACACTTTTGCAGTACAACCAGTGTTGCTTGCAATCATATTTATTTAACTGTCTAATAAAATTGTTGCAACAAAATATATTCGAGATTTTTAAAGTAATTTATTTAGATACAGGATTTGAATAATAGAATTTGTGTGCAGAATTAAATGGCAGATTACAAACTTTCCAACGTTATTCCTTGTAGAGTGTTTTTTATTTCATAATAAAAATATAATATTAACAATAATTTGAATTGATTCAAAAAAATAAAATCAACTGTTGAATATTCTACGATTGCATGTTAGCATGTTGTTGCTCACAAAGGAGAGACAACCATCGCTCTCGATGAAACTCACACTTTTGCAGTACAACCAGTGTTGCTTGCAATCATATTTATTTAACTGTTTAAAGAATTGTTGCAACAAAATATATTCGAGATTTTTAAAGTAATTTATTCAGATACAGGATTTAAATAATAAAATTTGTGTGCAGAATTAAATGGCAGATTACAAACTTTCCAACGTTATTCTTTTTAGGGTGTTTTATATTTCAGAATAAAAATGTAAATATTGCCAATAATTTGAATTGATTCAAAAAACAAAGTCAACTGTTGAATATTCTACGATTGCATGTTAGCATGTTGTTGCTCACAAAGGAGAGACAACCATCGCTCTCGATGAGACTCACACTTTTGCAGTACAACCAGTGTTGCTTGCAATCATATTTATTTAACTGTTTAAAGAATTGTTGCAACAAAATATATTCGAGATTTTTAAAGTAATTTATTCAGATACAGGATTTAAATAATAAAATTTGTGTGCAGAATTAAATGGCAGATTACAAACTTTCCAACGTTATTCTTTTTAGGGTGTTTTATATTTCAGAATAAAAATGTAAATATTGCCAATAATTTGAATTGATTCAAAAAAATAAAATCAACTGTTGAATATTCTACGATTGCATGTTAGCATGTTGTTGCTCACAAAGGAGAGACAACCATCGCTCTCGATGAGACTCACACTTTTGCAGTACAACCAGTGTTGCTTGCAATCATATTTATTTAACTGTTTAAAGAATTGTTGCAACAAAATATATTCGAGATTTTTAAAGTAATTTATTTAGATACAGGATTTAAATAATAAAATTTGTGTGCAGAATTAAATGGCAGATTACAAACTTTCCAACGTTATTCTTTTTAGGGTGTTTTATATTTCAGAATAAAAATGTAAATATTTCCAATAATTTGAATTGATTCAAAAAACAAAGTCAACTGTTGAATTCTACTATTGCATGTTAGCATGTTGCTGCTCACAAAGGAGAGACAACCATCGCTCTCGATGAGACTCACACTTTTGCAGTACAACCAGTGTTGCTTGCAATCATATTTATTTAACTGTCTAATAAAATTGTTGCAACAAAATATATTCGAGATTTTTAAAGTAATTTATTTAGATACAGGATTTGAATAATAGAATTTGTGTGCAGAATTAAATGGCAGATTACAAACTTTCCAACGTTATTCCTTTTAGAGTGTTTTTTATTTCATAATAAATATATAATATTCACAATAATTTGAATTGATTCAAGAAAATAAAATCAACTGTTGAATATTCTACGATTGCATGTTAGCATGTTGTTGCTCACAAAGGAGAGGCAACCATCGCTCTCGATGAGACTCACACTTTTGCAGTACAACCAGTGTTGCTTGCAATCATATTTATTTAACTGTTTAAAGAATTGTTGCAACAAAATATATTCGAGATTTTTAAAGTAATTTATTCAGATACAGGATTTAAATAATAAAATTTGTGTGCAGAATTAAATGGCAGATTACAAACTTTCCAACGTTATTCTTTTTAGGGTGTTTTATATTTCAGAATAAAAATGTAAATATTGCCAATAATTTGAAATGATTCAAAAAACAAAATCAACTGTTGAATTCTACGATTGCATGTTAGCATGTTGCTGCTCACAAAGGAGAGACAACCATCGCTCTCGATGAAACTCACACTTTTGCAGTACAACCAGTGTTGCTTGCAATCATATTTATTTAACTGTCTAAAAAAATTGTTGCAACAAAATATATTCGAGATTTTTAAAGTAATTTATTTAGATACAGGATTTGAATAATAGAATTTGTGTGCAGAATTAAATGGCAGATTACAAACTTTCCAACGTTATTCTTTTTAGGGTGTTTTATATTTCAGAATAAAAATGTAAATATTGCCAATAATTTGAATTGATTCAAAAAACAAAGTCAACTGTTGAATTCTACTATTGCATTTTAGCATGTTGCTGCTCACAAAGGAGAGACAACCATCGCTCTCGATGAGACTCACACTTTTGCAGTACAACCAGTGTTGCTTGCAATCATATTTATTTAACTGTCTAATAAAATTGTTGCAACAAAATATATTCGAGATTTTTAAAGTAATTTATTTAGATACAGGATTTGAATAATAGAATTTGTGTGCAGAATTAAATGGCAGATTACAAACTTTGCAACGTTATTCCTTTTAGAGTGTTTTTTATTTCATAATAAAAATATAATATTCACAATAATTTGAATTGATTCAAAAAAATAAAATCAACTGTTGAATATTCTACGATTGCATGTTAGCATGTTGTTGCTCACAAAGGAGAGACAACCATCGCTCTCGATGACACTCACACTTTTGCAGTACAACCAGTGTTGCTTACAATCATATTTATTTAACTGTTTAAAGAATTGTTGCAACAAAATATATTCGAGATTTTTAAAGTAATTTATTCAGATACAGGATTTAAATAATAAAATTTGTGTGCATAATTAAATGGCAGATTACAAACTTTCCAACGTTATTCTTTTTAGGGTGTTTTATATTTCAGAATAAAAATGTAAATTTTGCCAATAATTTGAAATGATTCAAAAAACAAAATCAACTGTTGAATTCTACGATTGCATGTTAGCATGTTGCTGCTCACAAAGGAGAGACAACCATCGCTCTCGATGAAACTCACACTTTTGCAGTACAACCAGTGTTGCTTGCAATCATATTTATTTAACTGTCTAAAAAAATTGTTGCAACAAAATATATTCGAGATTTTTAAAGTAATTTATTTAGATACAGGATTTGAATAATAGAATTTGTGTGCAGAATTAAATGGCAGATTACAAACTTTCCAACGTTATTCTTTTTAGGGTGTTTTATATTTCAGAATAAAAATGTAAATATTGCCAATAATTTGAATTGATTCAAAAAACAAAGTCAACTGTTGAATTCTACTATTGCATGTTAGCATGTTGCTGCTCACAAAGGAGAGACAACCATCGCTCTCGATGAGACTCACACTTTTGCAGTACAACCAAAGTTGCTTGCAATCATATTTATTTAACTGTCTAATAAAATTGTTGCAACAAAATATATTCGAGATTTTTAAAGTAATTTATTTAGATACAGGATTTGAATAATAGAATTTGTGTGCAGAATTAAATGGCAGATTACAAACTTTCCAACGTTATTCTTTTTAGGGTGTTTTATATTTCAGAATAAAAATGTAAATTTTGCCAATAATTTGAAATGATTCAAAAAACAAAATCAACTGTTGAATTCTACGATTGCATGTTAGCATGTTGCTGCTCACAAAGGAGAGACAACCATCGCTCTCGATGAAACTCACACTTTTGCAGTACAACCAGTGTTGCTTGCAATCATATTTATTTAACTGTCTAAAAAAATTGTTGCAACAAAATATATTCGAGATTTTTAAAGTAATTTATTTAGATACAGGATTTGAATAATAGAATTTGTGTGCAGAATTAAATGGCAGATTACAAACTTTCCAACGTTATTCTTTTTAGGGTGTTTTATATTTCAGAATAAAAATGTAAATATTGCCAATAATTTGAATTGATTCAAAAAACAAAGTCAACTGTTGAATTCTACTATTGCATGTTAGCATGTTGCTGCTCACAAAGGAGAGACAACCATCGCTCTCGATGAGACTCACACTTTTGCAGTACAACCAAAGTTGCTTGCAATCATATTTATTTAACTGTCTAATAAAATTGTTGCAACAAAATATATTCGAGATTTTTAAAGTAATTTATTTAGATACAGGATTTGAATAATAGAATTTGTGTGCAGAATTAAATGGCAGATTACAAACTTTCCAACGTTATTCCTTTTAGAGTGTTTTTTATTTCATAATAAAAATATAATATTCACAATAATTTGAATTGATTCAAAAAACAAAGTCAACTGTTGAATTCTACTATTGCATGTTAGCATGTTGCTGCTCACAAAGGAGAGACAACCATCGCTCTCGATGAGACTCACACTTTTGCAGTACAACCAGTGTTGCTTGCAATCATATTTATTTAACTGTTTAAAGAATTGTTGCAACAAAATATATTCGAGATTTTTAAAGTAATTTATTCAGATACAGGATTTAAATAATAAAATTTGTGTGCAGAATTAAATGGCAGATTACAAACTTTCCAACGTTATTCTTTTTAGGGTGTTTTATATTTCAGAATAAAAATGTAAATATTTCCAATAATTTGAATTGATTCAAAAAACAAAGTCAACTGTTGAATTCTACTATTGCATGTTAGCATGTTGCTGCTCACAAAGGAGAGACAACCATCGCTCTCGATGAGACTCACACTTTTGCAGTACAACCAGTGTTGCTTGCAATCATATTTATTTAACTGTCTAATAAAATTGTTGCAACAAAATATATTCGAGATTTTTAAAGTAATTTATTTAGATACAGGATTTGAATAATAGAATTTGTGTGCAGAATTAAATGGCAGATTACAAACTTTCCAACGTTATTCCTTTTAGAGTGTTTTTTATTTCATAATAAAAATATAATATTAACAATAATTTGAATTGATTCAAAAAAATAAAATCAACTGTTGAATATTCTACGATTGCATGTTAGCATGTTGTTGCTCACAAAGGAGAGACAACCATCGCTCTCGATGAAACTCACACTTTTGCAGTACAACCAGTGTTGCTTGCAATCATATTTATTTAACTGTTTAAAGAATTGTTGCAACAAAATATATTCGAGATTTTTAAAGTAATTTATTTAGATACAGGATTTGAATAATAGAATTTGTGTGCAGAATTAAATGGCAGATTACAAACTTTCCAACGTTATTCCTTTTAGAGTGTTTTTTATTTCATAATAAAAATATAATATTCACAATAATTTGAATTGATTCAAAAAAATAAAATCAACTGTTGAATATTCTACGATTGCATGTTAGCATGTTGTTGCTCACAAAGGAGAGACAACCATCGCTCTCGATGAGACTCACACTTTTGCAGTACAACCAGTGTTGCTTGCAATCATATTTATTTAACTGTTTAAAGAATTGTTGCAACAAAATATATTCAAAATTTTTAAAGTAATTTATTTAGATACAGGATTTAAATAATAAAATTTGTGTGCTGAATTAAATGGCAGATTACAAACTTTCCAACGTTATTCTTTTTAGGGTGTTTTATATTTCAGAATAAAAATGTAAATATTGCCAATAATTTGAATTGATTCAAAAAAATAAAATCAACTGTTGAATATTCTACGATTGCATGTTAGCATGTTGTTGCTCACAAAGGAGAGACAACCATCGCTCTCGATGAGACTCACACTTTTGCAGTACAACCAGTGTTGCTTGCAATCATATTTATTTAACTATTTAAAGTAATGTTGCAACAAAATATATTCGAGATTTTTAAAGTAATTTATTTAGATACAGAATTTTTACAAGTAAATTTTTGTTCAGAATTAAATAGCAGATTATTCCTTTTAGGGTGTTTTTTATTTAAGAATAAAAATGTAAATATTGCCAATAATTTGAATTGATCCAAAAAACAAAGTCAACTGTTGAATATTCTACGATTGCTTGTTAGCATGTTGCTGCTCACAAAGGAGAGACAACCATTGCTCTTGATGAGACTCACACTTTTGCAGTACAACTAGTGTTGCTTACAATCATATTTATTTAACTGTTCAAAGTAATGTTGCAACAAAATGTATTCGAGAGTTTTAAAGTAATTTATTTATATAC
>JAVJHS010000409.1:0-41000 GCA_032873175.1 Leptopilina drosophilae | reverse complement strand
GGTACTTTATGACTGATCTATGGATCTATAGCAGCTGTAAAGAGATTGACTGACCTCAAATAGGGTTTGGACATGTCTATTAAAGTGGTTAAATGAGTGACTGGTCATATATAGACCTAAAACTGTTAACTGTCTATCTCAAGTGCTTTGTGGCAGATAATGATATGAAAGAAATATATAAATATTGCATTAGATATCTTACTTGTGATCTCAATGATCCATTTGAACGAACCATATTCGGGCGATGCCTTGTGCGAATATGTTGTTTCTGAATTCATAAGTTATAAACTTGATGAAGATCTTATTGACAAACAACAGGGACTTCTCCAGCGGCTCCACCTCCACGTGGTCCCCGCTGGGCAACGTACACAGTGACTCTATACTGTGTGCGGCTAAGTGAGTTGTAATTGATGCATGCCACAGGGTGTATTGTTATGAGTAAATATAAGAGGCGAATGTAATTTAAGGAATGTAAGGGAAATGATTGAATGTGAAACTATACACCTTGTGGGGTTTTTCCGAGCTGGTGGATCTTGGAGGTTTCTGCTTCGAAGTGGATAACCAGTTTGTAATGGGTGTGGACTGTTGTCCGGGGTACCACTCTGTATTTAAGACCTCTTTACAGATTATACAAATACTCGCTGTCCCTATCTACTCTCTGGCTGGTCTACTAGCGGGGGCTACCGACCTTTTGAACGTGGTAGCCCTACTTGCAATGATGATCTTACTGGACATAAGGAGCATGCTCTTGAAAGTTCCGGTTAAGTGAATCTGTAGACCAGGGGCATGCTCATGCCACAGAGCGCGTCCGTGGGTTGTGGATAACGGAATGCATTCCTCGTGAATGTATCTGCTTTATGCAGACGCGAACAAGAGCAAAAATATATAATATGTTGCCTAAGGGGCGTCACAGTTACTGTGATGCCCCTTTTTGCTTTAAGAACTTTGCAAATGGGAACTAAGCATGCAAAGGTATTATTCTTTAGTAGAATATATAATAATTATAGTAATTGGGGCGCCCATGGCTCTTGGCTGTGGGTGCCCCAAATTGCTGTAAAATTTTTTTTTTTTGAGCACCACTAAGGGGCAAGTGTGTGCAAAAATAGCTATATTGCTATTATCTTATTTTATTGCAATAATAATGGGGCGCCCATGGCTTCTGGCTGTGGGTGCCCCAAATTGCTGTAAAAATTTTTGAGCAATCACTAAGGGGCAAGTGAATTGCAAGCAAAAAGGGCACATATGTTATATTTACGTAGTAGGGTAACTACTCCTTGGGCTCGTATCCCAGAAAATTTTTGAACGCAAAAGAAAGGACCTTCGTGGGACTTAGGCTATTTAAGCCAAAATTTTTGAACGTACCAAAGTGGTGGGTGAATAATAGGTAACATATACATAAGTATACTGGAGCTAATATCCCTGATGGTGCCACGAGTTACAGCCTAGCTGTAATTATGAGATGTTTTGAACGCGCAAATGTCGTGAGACATTTTGAATTAATGATATAGGAACTCTCTATGTCAGCTTAGCGAGTTCCAAAAAGATATCTTTAATACCATATAAAACAGGATGCTTGACTGCTCCTTGTGTGCCTCATCGCATTTTGCCTTAGAAAGCAATGCGCATGGGGACTTGGTTGTTTCTGCAACAAAAATAGGAGGATTTGTCATGTCGGCTTGGCAAGTGCTCCACAAATAAATGGACCATGAATGACTTGATGTTCTGAATTTATTCGAACACAAGGGTCTTGATACTGTAATGCCTAGTATCATAATATATCTGGGTATAGCAATGTGCAGGGAATGGATGAGGGGCGCTTTAGCGCCCCATTTTTCTTCTATTCTTTTGAACGAATGCTTCGGATATGGGACTGTGCGAACTTGGGGTGAACACATCAGACATTCTTTCAACAACAGTTGTAGAATAGACCTGTATAGGGTCTGGTGTAAGAGTGGAGATGGGGACTAAGTGCCTCATTCTCCATTTTACTTTATCCCATTTTTCGGGCACCCATTATTCGGAATGCAATGCACACAAAACTTGGCCGCTAGAAGCTCTAAAGAGTCTTTATTGTCGTAAAGATTTTCGAACGCCTCTTGGGAGATCTAGTTGTGCCAAGTGTAATTTTTGCTATCATAAAATAGCATAATTTCTTATAAAGGGCGAGAATTGGAGTTCTTCTCTAATTTTTCGCCCTTATTTTATTGCTATAACCCGGATTCTGAATTGCACTGAACGGCAAACATGGGAGTAGTCATATCCTGCCTTATTTGAAAGTATTTGCCATCAAATACCGAAAATAGGAGGGGTTCTTACAAAAACCCTGAGCCCAAAGCTCAAATTGAACGTGCCATCAAGTCTGAATGTGCCTTAATATGAACGAGCCAAGTATATTCACACATAATCTTGGTGTATAAAGGGTAGATGCCGTGCTAGTCTTGTAAAGGAACTCCTGACAGTGTTAGCCCCCGAAGCTTTCACTGGTTTTGGTTTTCTGTGACTTTTAAATGAATTTTCGGCCGGCGAATTTGAATGAAGTTCTACCCTTATGCTAGCGTTATGCGCCGTTGGAGTTTCGTTATCATAATCGATCGGTAAGCACAGCACGGTCACGGGTCGATAAATGGCTCTTATGTGACTACCAAAACCTTTAAGTGTGTACGAAAGTATGCGTTAATTGTATATACCCATTGATCGATTTTTGGTAGCAAAGCAGTCCAGGGGTTAGCATATCAAGCCGGCCGAGTTTAGATATACTAGTTATATCCATTCTCAAAAGCTGGAGGACGTTGCAATTTAATTGCTTCGGCTCTTCCAGTTCATCTATGCTCTTAATATTATGTATTACTTGCGCAACAAATGGTCTACTGAGTATTAGGTACTTACATGGGTATAATAAGATGCTAATTCTCATAAAGGTAACCAAATACCAACTCTAACAAATACTCTTATGAGTTCGGCTCTGTTGGAGATGGAAAAACAGAATTATTTTTGTTGCCGTGAGGCAACAACTATTAAATTCACATTTAACTTTTTAAATTCGAGTCAATTATGATTATCCAATTCGAGCCACTATTATTGCTCCATATTCTATAAAATCACCGCGTACCGCGTAATAATGATACACTCGTAATAAATACAGGATTGAATCCCGGAAATTCAATTCTTAAGTTCTTATCCGGCACGTATAACCGAGCGTGCATTGCCGTGTCGAAGGGAATGTCGATCCTGGAGGGTTGAGGAAGCCCCAACACGCCCTCTTTGGCCCCGGACTCTTCTAGACGGTTAGCCAAGCGAACAGTCTGGCGTTTGGTGAGGTTAATGTTTCCATCGAACGATGAAACGAGGACTAGGGTACGGCCATGGGGGTGGCAGGAAACTGTCTCAGCCCATGGAGGTATCCTATACTGCAAAATGATTCCCAACCCGTACCGCTGCGGCCACTACGGTTCTTTCCCATTTGAGGTGTCTTTGAAGGCAGGGATGAAGTTTGCAGTGAATTTTAACAAAACTCATTATGGATTCTGAAATTTTTGAGAAGCGCTTGAGCATTGATTCTCGACTCTTGCGTGGATGTGTAGAGAGTCGCCCAGTTGTGTGTTTGGAGAGGTGTGACTGGGTGCCGCCTACAAATTTCAGAAACAAAATCGAGAGCAACCCGATGAAATCCTCCTCCGGAAATCATCCTAACCCCAAACCCTGCGACACTGGACATTCCTCTAGTGATCAAAGGTCTCCCTCGGGTCCTTGCAACAACCCAAAGCGCGAATCGCGAGTAGGTAACGGAATAACTCTTTGGCAGCACAATATGCGAGGTGCTAAAATCGTTTCAGGCGAAATTCGTAATAAATTAATTTCAAATAAAGTCGATGTACTTTTAATGCAGGAACCCTACGCGTTTAATGGAAGACCGAGCGGTCTCGGCTGTAATACTCGTATCGCGAACGCCCAAGTTAATAAACCAAAATCGGCGGTAGCAGCATTAAATACTGAAACTTCCATCCTTTCCGTTAGACATCTCAACACGGAACATTGTGTCTGTGTCGAGGTGAACAATGATTTTTATGCTGTTTCTTGTTATTTCCAATATGAAGACGAAGTCGAGGCGCATTTGCGCCAGCTCGACTACGTCCTTCATGAACTTAGAGGGAAGAAAATCATTATCTGTTTAGACGCGAATTCAAAGAACCCGCTTTGGGGTGGAAACACCCTCGATAATAAAGGTGAAATTGTTGAAGAATTCATCCTTCAACATAACCTTCGAATCCTCAACGATAGACATCAAGAACCCACCTTTTCTAGCCTTAACGGATCTTCATACATTGATTTGACACTTGTCACCCCAAATATGCTTCCGCTTGTCAAGAGCTGGAAAGTACTTAAAAATATCACATCGAGCGACCATAGAGTCATCGAAATTAAATTACACGATAATAAAACAGATAATCTTAGTGGCGGCAGTCAGTATGGAGGCTTCTTAGGTCGCTTCTTGGTTGAGAAGGCGGACCATGAAAAATTCACTGAATGTTTAGCCAAAACTCTTAAATCTTCTCCTTTTCAAAAATCGATTGATAGCGCCGAAGATGCCGAACATCTCGCTAAAGAACTAAATGAAGCTCTTATAAAGTCATGCGAATCTTCAATGCCGAAGAAACGATGGCGACTTAAGAGGAACCCTTGGTGGAATAAAAATTTAACTATTTTGAAACGCGAAATCGTATTAACTCGTAAATCGTACCGTAAATCGAAAATTAATTTTTATCGCTCTGAAGAACCCTCAAAGGAACTTGAGACGGATTTCATAGTAAAGAAGTTTCAATACCGCGAGGGTCTCAGTGCGTATCGGAAAGCTATTCGTAAAGCTAAAAGAGAGAGCTGGGAATTATTTGTTACTGACGTGGGCAACTCAAATCCATTCGGCTTTGTCTACAAGCATCAAGTAGAAAAGCTAAGGATTGAGGAAGTCCCATGTTCACTTAAAACTAACGATGGTTACACTTTAAATTCAGAGGATACTGCAAAGTACCTCATGAAAATTCTTATTCCTGACGCTCCGCCTAACTCTGCTGTTGGAGAAGAAGAACAGTATGTCTCAACTGAAGAGAATGAACCAGAGTTCACTCTTCAGGAAGTGATTAAAGCTGTTAAATCCTTCAAAAATGGCAAAGCTCCCGGACCAGACAAAATTGAAGTAGAAGTTGTCAAAATGGCAATTTTGTTTATAGGAGAAACAATTGTTAAACTCTTGAACGGCTGCTTGAAATTCGGTGTTTTCCCCAAAGTATGGAAATCAGGCACTCTCAGAGCTCTTCTCAAATCGCGCGATAAAGATCGAACTAACGTAAGGTCGTACAGACCTCTATGCCTCTTACCGGTTCTTGGAAAACTTTTTGAAAAACTTCTTCTTAAACGCATGAAGCGTACTGTATTAAAACCCGCCAACTTATCGGATAGACAATTTGGTTTCTTAAATAAATTATCAACTGAACATGCGCTAGTTGAATTTCGAAGGCTTGTATCGACAAGTCCTAAACGCTATGTTTTAGCAATCTTCTTTGATATAACTGGCGCATTTGATAATATTCTCTGGCCAATGATTTTAGAAGGACTCAGAAAGAGAGCGTGCCCTCAAAACGTCTATGAAGTTATGAAACATTACTTCAAAGACAGAGAGATCACGCTTTCGTGGTTCAAACACAGTGAAAATAAGCAAACTACTCGAGGCTGCCCGCAAGGATCAGTCCTCGGGCTTAGTTGCTGGAACATTGTGTTTGACGAACTTCTGTGCGAACTCGAAGAATTACTTGGTGATAATTTTGTTGTTTACGCGGACGACCTAACTGTATTAATCGAAGGAGATACACGGGAAATAATCGAAGCAAAAAGTAACATCGTTGTTGAAAAAATCGCGAGTTGGTGCAAAAATGCGGGTCTTCAAATCTCGGAAAGCAAAACAGTAATGACTTATGTCAAATATGAACCGCGTAAACCTAAAGCGCAAAAAGATCTAGCGGTTGTTCGGAAAGATCGTAAAAGCATAACGAGGAATAAGAAATTTTCGATCAAAAAGTTTGGTCCGTACAGCTCGTGTACGGACAGACATCCAATTGTTAAACTTAACGATAAAAATATCAAATATGCCTTCAGCACGAAATTACTTGGTGTACATTTTGGAGAAAAACTAAGTATCGCGGATCATATTACAAATTTAACTATTGACCTTAAAAATAAATTTCACAGCCTTGTGAAATTGGCTGAAGCCAGCTGGGGTCTTGGAGGAAGGACACTCAGGACGATCTATCAGGCGGTCTTTGTTCCCAAGGCGTCTTACGCTGCGAGAGCATGGATTGACTTGGCAGAGAAGAATGACAAACTACTCCAGAAACTAGAATCAGCTCAACGGTCGGTCCTCATTGGAGTAACACGTTCGTACAGAACTGTCTCCACGGATGCATTGCCCGTTGTTGCTGGGGTTTTGCCAATTCGCTTGGCAATTAAAGAAAGAGTCGCGGTTTCAAAACTTAGAAACGGTAAGAATATTAAGTTCGGAAATTTCGAATTCCTCGAAAATACTAAAGTAACGGGCGCGATTAAAAATAAAATTCGAATCGAAACTTTAAGACTTTGGCAAGGCCAATGGAATAACGCGGAACACGGAAGAATCACTAAATTATTCTTCCCCTCTGTTAAAATAAGATTTTTAAATAATTCGCTTTCTCCTGGTTATTACACAACACAATTCATGACAGGACACGGGGACTTTGCTTCTTGGCTCTGTTCACGTACCCTCGCCGATAGTGAATTTTGTAGTTGTGGAGGAGTTGAAACAGTTGAACACGTAGTTGCACATTGCCCCAAATACAATTCCTTCAGAGCGGCACTCAGATCCCAATTAGAAGTTCCTGAAGCAAGATGGCCTGAACTTGCTGGCCAATTGGTCAAGCAGTCAGCCTTCAAAGCCTTTGGGTCCTTCGCAAAGAAAGTCCTCAAGCTCAAGAGGCAGTTAGTAGGGTAAATAGAATTTTCCAAGTTAAGAACTCAACAGCCTCATTGTCGGATGAAGACTGTACGATGCAGGGCCCATCAACATGATGGTATACTTGTGCATCAGAGGACTTAAAGCTAGATAGGTCTCTTCTCTCAATTAATAAAAACTTTTAACCTTTCAGAGGTGAAGCATCTTGCTTGAGATTCAACGTCCGTGGCGTCCCCGCTGGGCAATGCATGAGGACTGGGGGGATTATGGAGATCTTCTTTGATCAACATAATTTCCTCAGGACGAGTGTAGCAGAGAATCTTCCTGTAAAGGCACCAGTCTTCTGTCATCTTGAGTTCTTGCATGCAAGAAAAAGTAATTCTGAAGCATGCAAGGAAATCAGAGACGTTTTTCCTTTGCTCGGCCTTTGGACTTGTGCTTTCGCTTAATCGTGAATACATTGTTCTTGTCCCGCAAGGGAGGAATCTATGCTCCGTTCGGAGCCAGACGGTTCTTAGACCCCATTTTGGGGTTTACAGGTTTCCCAGTGTTCCTATCTACTAACTCCGCTATGCCGGTTGCAAGCCCGGGGCCTCGCATATTGTTCAGTGCGAGGAAGGAGGAGCAGTGGAGGGAAGTGTATGCAATGATGCTTTTGATGATGGAGTTTGTTTAACAGGGGATGCATTGGTTAATACCATTGCATCCCCTTTTTTATGAAAATTTTTTGGGGTCAGTTATTGCACTGAGGTGAGTGGACGTTGGGCACTCAGGACTTGAAGAGGAATTTATGAAGGGGGTGCTTTGGCTTGTATCATGGCACTCCCTTTTTATAAAGTTTTATTTGGCTATGTCCCTATCAGAAAAGCTCATGAAATGTTTGGCGATGAAAGACAAAGACGCTTAAATTGGATGTTGCATCTAATTTTATTGTGTAACCAAAAAGAAAAACGGACCTATCAAAGAATGGACCAAACTGGCGCATGCGCATTTTAAACCGCCCTCTAAGAGTAAGACAGGTGAGAAGAGAAGGATTCCGGATAGTTTGTGGAGCCGGAAACCTCCGAGTGATGGAGAATATCGGCGTATGAGAGGGTTCAGCGGGTAAACTGGAGGGCACACCAGGCTGCCTCATAGTATACAGGCCCGGGGTGTATTAACCGAACACACCTGGCTGCCTGACCAGGAGGCGAAAATCCCGAGGGTGCAATAGTGACGTGTGGTGCACGTACTAGGCCCTATTGACGCTTAAACGGGGGGCACCGCGGCGGCCACAATAAGACGTGGTATCTCTATGAGCAAGGAGGTGAAAGCCCATACGCAGATGGGAAAATCGTTCAGAAGCAAACCTGGACTACTTAAATATGAACTAAAATATGAAATAAAATGACAGATAATAAAGAAAAACTTAATGTGCCGATGGAGGAGGAGGAGCACCTAGGCTCGATTAAAAGTAATGAAGGGAACAAGGCAAAGAAGACCCATCAAAGAAAAAGGTCTCGGGTGGAGAGTACGTCGTCTACAGATGACGAACTGGACTCACTGGCAAAGAGTGATTGCACAATTGGAGACATCCAATACGTGGAAGATGCCATACGGAAATGCTGCGAGAATGATCCATCGAAAAGGATCACAAAAGCAATTATGGCGGAAATTATGGGTCATGTATCTGATTTAAGCAAGATCTCGCTGGAGTTGTTAACGCGCAACGCGTATCTAAAGGGAGTAATAGACAGTAAAGAGGCGCAAATATCTTCCTTAAATAAAAAGCTTCAAAGGGAGAGCGGACCAAGTGAGACATATGCATCAATTGCAAGTAAAGGGAATGTTGTCAGGATACCACCAATAAGTGGCATCAATAAGAAAATCACCACAATGGCTCATGTGGCAGTGATTTCTCCACCGGAGAATTGTGAGAAGGAGGCTGAAGAGGTGAAGAAGGAAGTAATGGGCCTGATAGACCCAGGAAATGAAGGAATCAGGATAAAGGGAGTGAGGAAGAGAATGGACGGGAAACTCGTAGTGGAAACGGCAACAGCGGAAGACCTAAAGAAAGTCTTAGAGCATGATAAACTTAATTCTGGAGGATATAAGGCAACCAGATCAGGAGCTATGAATCCGAAGGTGATTATATACGATGTACCGAGAGAGTTGGAACCAGTAGCGTTGGTAGAGATGGCTCTAAAGCAAAACCATGAAATGCTGAAAGGAATCACGGAAGAATCAATTAAAAATGATTTTATCCCGAGATTCAGAATCGGTAGAAAGGAAGGCGAGAGTACTAACTGGGTTGTTGAGGTGTCTCCCAAGTTGAGAAACGTGCTAAGAAGCAACGAGAGGAATAGACTTTATTTACAATGGCAGTCCTGTAAAATAGAGGACTATAGAGGTGTCACTCGCTGCTATAAGTGTCAACAGTATGGCCATGTATCGAAATATTGCAGAGAAAAAGATCAAATTTGTTCATACTGCGCGAAGGCAGGACATATGCATACCGACTGCCCAGAAAAGAACAGGAACGTTTCCCCGACATGTGCGGCGTGTAGAAAGGCGAAAAAGAAAGCGGACCATTCCGTTAATGATAAATCGTGTCCAATGTATAAGATGGCGTTGGACAGAATTATTTCACGAACAGACTACGGAGTTGGAAATTAACAACCTAAAGATTCTACAAATTAACGCAGCACGGGCGATGAAAACAATTGCGGAGATCCGCTATCAAGTGGATAAAAATAAGATACAGGTTCTTGCAATTCAAGAACCATATACGATCAAAGGGAAAATAGCAAGCTTTGGAAGGAACGTAAAAATGATATCAGGAGAAGGCAAAGGAGGCAAAGCGTGGTCAGGCATAATTGTGTTTGATCCAAATATAGTGGTTATGCATCTCCAGCATCTAAGTGACGAATATGTGACCTGCGCACAAATTGATAATGGCAATGGGGAAATATACATTGTGAGTGGATACTTTCAGTACTCTTTTCCAATCGAACCTTTCATTGAAAGGTTAAGATATATTATACGAACACTCCTTGGCAAACAGATAATAATCTGTATAGATGCGAACGCGCATTCTCCGGCATGGCATTCGGAGAACTTGTCACCTGAAGGCGAAGCCCTGGAGGCTTTCATTATGGAGGCAAACTTATATGTGGTTAATGAACCAGATAATCCCTGTACATACTTTAGACCTGGTGGAGAATCTAATATTGACGTCACACTGGTAACGGAATCGTTAATACGAGCAATAGAAGGGTGGAAGGTCCAAGAGGATTGGACGTCAAGCGACCATAACGCAATAACTTTTGAAGTAAAGAGTGATACGCAACATGTTGTCAGCGAAGAGCGACTGGCAATCGAAAAGTTCATAACTTTAAAGGCTAAATGGGAAGTATTTGACAAAGCATACCTACGCAAACTGTCATCAGTCGAGAAATGTAATAATGCAAAGGAGGTAATAACTCTAGTTAAAAGAGTTAGACGTGCAATGATTGAGGCCTGCAAAGAATCAATGCCCATAAAGGGAAAAACGAGGAATTGTGCAAGGTGGTGGAATAGTGATCTTACGAGCACGAAGAGGAAAGTCCACAAACTAAGGAAGAGGTTTCAAAAAGCACGGAAACTGAAAAATGAAGAGTTGGAAGCGACCAAGGAAGCATATTATAGGGCAAGATCCGAATACGATAAACTAATTTTCAAAACCAGAACAGAGAGTTGGAAAACGTTTATAACAAGTGTGAGTGGTGATCCTTGGGGATATGCATATAAATTAAGTTGCAATAAGCTTAAGGGAACAGCAGCAATAAATGCGATTAGAACGGGTGATG
The DNA here is from genome assembly GCA_032873175.1 of Leptopilina drosophilae. NCBI lineage: Eukaryota > Metazoa > Arthropoda > Insecta > Hymenoptera > Figitidae > Leptopilina > Leptopilina drosophilae. The sequence continues at coordinate 30,197 of JAVJHS010000409.1, read as the reverse complement.
AGTTTGCGATTGACTGGAAAGACTCGGCGGAAAGATTGCTGGATGGACTATTTACATATGACGACCCGAATCTTGACTCGAAAGAGCAAGAAGATATAAGAAGTCAAATGAAGGAAGAGGGAGCAGTAACTGATGATAAAACTGAATTTACAGAACGAAATATAAACGAGGCGATTAATAAAATGAAAGTGGGCAAAGCCCCCGGCTGGGACGGAATTGAAGTTGCAGTACTTAAAAGAGCATGGGACCTAAGCAAGCATGCCTTCACAGAGATATATAACGGTTGTTGGAGATTTGGCATTTTCCCCAAGGAATGGAAAAAGTCAACAGTAGTTACACTACTTAAGGGAGAGGACAAAGATAAGTCCAATCCATCTTCTTACAGACCAATTTGTTTGTTGCCTGTAACAGGAAAGGTAATGGAGAGTTTAATACTCCAAAAACTAAACATTATGACAGAGAAGGCACTCGCAGACTCCCAGTATGGATTTAGATCAGGCAGATCGACAGAAGATGCGTTACACAAGTTCTTAAGCACGCAAGAGCACGAAAACGGGAAATATATTCTGGGGATCTTTATTGACATAAGCAACGCCTTTAATAATCTGTGGTGGCCTGCAATAATAAGGGCAATAAAGGGAATTGGAGCTACGAGGCAGATTGTATCAATCATGAAGGACTACTTGAAAAACAGATTTGTCATATTCAGGACAAAAAGCGACACATTGGTGAGAGAGGTCAACCAAGGATGCCCGCAGGGATCAGTCCTGGGGCCAGTACTGTGGAATGTGGTGTTTAATGAATTAATTGAACTACTGGAAGAGACGGGATATAAAGTTGTGGCCTTTGCCGATGACGTGGTCATAGTAATAAGTGGTAACTCGAGAAGAGAGCTGGAGGAAAAAGGGACTAGAGCAATTGAACTGGCGGACGGATGGTGCAGGCGAAATAAAATGGAATTGTCAAAAACAAAAACAGTGCAGATGATGCTTAAAGGTAAACTTGATGTGGGAAGACCACCATGCATTAAACTATCTGGAAAACAAATTGCGCTGGTAGAGGAGTTCAGATATCTAGGAATTACTTATGAATCTGGTGTGAAGGGAATAAGAGCAGGTGAACACGTCAAGGTGATCTGTGCGAGAAGCAAAAAGATGTTCTCAGCACTTAAAAATGTGGCGAAACGAGAATGGGGGCTTGGGTTTAAAGCCTTGAAAACAATATATAAAGGTCTCTTCATTGCATTAACAACGTACGCAGCATCCACATGGATGGACAAAATCAATGTTAAAGATTGGAGTAGATTGGCATCGGCACAGAGATTTGCACTTATAGCTGTAACGAGGGCATACAGAACAGTGACAGTGGAAGCTATTCAAGTAATAGCAGGAGTACTTCCCATAAAACTGGAAATCCAGAAGAGGAGTCTACAGTACTACATACGAAAAGGAAAAGAAGTCACTATCGATGGCACGAAATACGCTGCAGATGGGAGCGATAAGAAAGAAGTGGCATTAGTAAGAAAGCGACTAGAACAGTATCTCCTTCAGAAATGGCAAAGTGAATAATCGGAAAAAGATAAAGGGCGTATAACATTTGAGTTCTTCCCCTCAGTTGAGAAAAGAATCCAAATGCATTGGCTCCAAACAAACTTCTATGTCACACAGATGCTATCGGGTCATGGCGACTTTAACGCCAAGCTCAAAAGTATGAACCTTGTGAATGCGTCGGCATGCGAATGTGGAATGGAGGATACTTCCAGCCACTTGCTGCTGGAGTGTGGCATGTTCGATGATCTGAGACGGGAATTCTCTGGAAAGCTGAAACCAGAAGGAACGATATGGATTGAGAATAAGACTCAGCTGGTAGATAAGGATAACTACGAAAATTTTAAGATATTTTCGACGACAGTCTTAAAAAGGCGTGAGAAATTAAGACTGGAAGAATAATTATATAAACCTCATGTTGCCTGAGGAATGGACATTCAGGGCACGGACAAATTTAACGCATTTAAAGAATAAAGAGACAAAGTAGCTCCTCTTGATAAGAGGATGCGAGTCGTATGACAAGAAAGGCAAAGGGAGCTAATCCCGGGCCGAGTCACGGCGGCAGAGCCAGAAGATATCTGGGCGAGTACCTCCACGTGGTTTCCCTGGAAAGCCCTGCGGGGCAAACCAAATCTCGTAAATCTCCTCGGAGAACTCTGTTAAAACTAATTTTTCCAACAGTTGGCAACACCTTGAGCAGTGCTAAAAGTACTAGAGTAAATAAGAAAGTAGATACAATCGGAAATAAGGGAGTAACTCCAGGATTCATCGAAGGTATAAGCTTTAAAGAGAAATGATGTGTTATAAAAGCGAAACTAGAAAGCAAAGATAAAAGACCCAAATTGATCGGAAGAAAGAAGAAAGAAGAGAGAAGAAAGAAGAGAGAAGAGAGAAGATAGAAGAGAGAAGAATACTGCTGGTATATCCACAAGGACAAGGTACAGCAGAAACGACTATAATATAGCAACTATATGATCAATTATTATTATTATTATTGTCCCTATCTACTAACTCCGCTACACCGGTCCCAAGCCCGGGACCCCACTTCGGTGGGGGAGGAGGAGGGGTAGCAGGGACTAGGTAATAATATTATCTAGTAGGTTTGGCGCGCCTAATACTACCCTAGCCAGGTATGGGTAAGCGCTGCTCATATCTAAATACCGTAATTTACGGGTGCACTTCAACAACCTCTGTAATGCGTGACAGGGGTACGTTGTGTATTTGTAAACCGGGGGCTTGGCTTTACCGCCTGGCCACGAGACTGAGGACCTTCTATATGGTTCTCCCTAATCCCAAGCTTTAAGCCGTGCGGTGAAGGGATGCATGATTGGGGGCTTCCAATTTTTAGCACGAATGCTGTGTTTTTGAGAATAAATGTTTGAATATGCCTTCCCTCACTTAAGGGCGGTGGTTGGTGGGTGGGGTGGATTGCAGGTCTAGTTTTTTCATGTTCATTATATATCATTTCATCTTCATACTTTATTTTATTTTATTTTTAGCTGGATCTGTTGTCCATCACGCCCTCCGGCATTTCAACACTGTCTGATGGGTGAGGGGTACGAAATAGATGATGTACAACCAAAATAAAGCTTCGGAAAAGAAAAATGGTGGTGGGTGTGGAGAGTGTTATCGCAAGTTATGTGTGTGTTCGGCGCGGAAAGACGTAGTATGGGAGAGTGATAGTGTTTCTTCCTCGGGTGGAAGATCACACTCTCGCTCTCCGATTCGAAAGAAGAAAGAAGAGAAAGCGGAGGACTCTGATAATGATGGTGGAGGGTGGCAGAAGCCTTCTAGTAAGAAAAAGGCTGCTGCTGCAAAACTGAAGAAGGAAATTAGAAGGAAGAATGATGCGAAAGAGCTGGAAAAATTAGAGAATGAGAAAACTAAGATAGAAAGGATCGAATGGGAACGGAAGGAGAAGGAGCGGAAGGAAAAGGAGCGGAAGGAGCGGATTGAGAAGGAGCAGCAGGAGCGGATCGAGAAGGAGCAGCAGGAGCGGATCGAGAAGGAGCAGCAGGAGCGGAACGAGAGGAAGGATGAGGAGGACCGGAACGGGAGGAAGGACGAGGAGCGGAACGAGAGGAAGCGGGACCGGGACGAGAGGAAGGACGAGAAGGAGCCGAAGGAGAAGAAGCAGAAGCAGAAGGGTAAAGTACCTGCTGCGGCAGAAGGTATGGATGTGGAAATGGAAGATGTGAGTGGATGTGTGCGTGTTGGTGTGATTGATGTGTTGAGTGTCATGAAAGATGCGAGTGTTATTGTGAATAAGGTTAGGGACGTGCTGGACGACTGCGAGGACGTGGATTATGAAGAATCAGAGGCAGTGATGAAGGAGGTCAGGAGGTTAGAGGAGCTGGTCCGTAAGGTGTCCATGGAAAATGCGATGCTGCGGGGCAGACTCATGGAGAGAGGAAAGATGGAGGCGTGCGCCAACAAAGTCGCTGAAAGTGTTGGTGTGATGTGTGAAATGGCGGAGAGAGCGAAAGAGTGTGAGAATGCGTTAGTTCCGAACGCTGCGAAGGTAAAGAGCGTGCCAAAGAGCTACGCCGTCATCGTCAGGGGAGCCAACGAGGACCTGACAGCGCGAGAAGTCAAGAGAAGGATGAATGAAGCCATAGTTGATGAGGTGGACGTCCGGGTGAAGAAGGTGAGACCGGCAAAAGATGGCGTGATCGTGGAAATGGCGTCGGACAAAGAAAGGGCCACTTTGGCGACATGCCCCAATTTCCGAGAGGCGGGCTTGAAGGTAGAAAGGCCTAGAACAATGTATCCGCGGGTGTTAGTTTTTGATGTGCCGAATGAAATGACTGAAAATGAACTGCTGACGAATGTATACGAGAAGAGCGTGAAAGAACTAATGAGTTTTCCGGAATTTAAGTCGCGGACTAAGATTGTGAGACGTCTGAGCAGAGAAGGGGCAAAAATTGGTAACGTTGTCGTTCAGTTACCATTGATCTGCCGGAATAAGTTGTTGAAAGACGGTAGAGTTTACGTGGGGTGGGCGTCCTTTAACGTTAAGGAATGGGAGAAGGTGCCCCAGTGCTTCGGCTGCATGGGATACGGCCACCGAGTGAGTGAATGTAAGAATGAGAGATTGTGCTTTAAGTGTGGTAAAGGTGGACATGTCGCGGCGGCCTGCAAATCGTCGGAAAGTTGCAGTAACTGTCGTGCGAGAGGTCTTCCATCGGTGGGGCATAACGCCTTTTCGCGGGAATGTCCGGAGTATGCGTGGAGACTGAATGTTCTTCGTGTTCGTTGTAATAATGGATAGAGTTCATAATGCTTATTCCATTATGTCGAGTGTGAGTGTGTTGCAGCTTAACTGCAATGGTGCGTCTGCTGTTATGAGTGATCTGTTGGGGTATGTTCTTGCGGAGGGCATACAAGTATGCCTTCTTCAAGAACCATACTTTAACTTCGGTAGAGTGTGTGGCTTATCCTCGGGTCCAAGAGTGTTTGCGAGCGAGTCGGGTAAGGCATGCGTTGCTGTGTTCGACGTAGATTATGAATGCATGGTTCTGGAAGAATGTAAGTTTAGGGATGGTGTATGCGTATGGGTGAAGGGACAAATTGGGGAAGCTTATTTTGTTTCCTTATATTGCAGGCCGAATGGGGAAATGGATGAATGTATTGCTTATCTGAATGTAGTGCTTAGAACGCTTTATGGTAAACGGGTATTAATTGGAATGGATGCTAACGCCTCCTCTGATCTCTGGCATAGTAAAGCCTCAGGTCGGAGTTGGAGAACGTTGGATAGGGGTGAAAGACTGACTGATTGGATTTTGTGGAGGGATGTGTCTGTGTTGAACGAGCCTTCGCCTATCTATACCTTTAGTGGGCCGAGAGGTGAGAGCGACATAGACGTATCCCTCTATAAAGGGGAAGAATGTACCTTTGAATGGGAGGTTTTAAGTAAAGAAGGGTTAAGTGATCACAATATAATTAGAATCAGTATGATTGTAAACGCGCCGCTCGTGGAATCGCAATCGGTCGAATTAAAACGGTGGAATGATAAAAAGTGTGATTGGGAAAGATATAGGTTTTTGCTGGAGTCCTATGCCTCAACTTTTGGGTATGATAGGTACCTAGAACTTGGGGCTGGTGACAAAGTTAGCATGATGTATGAATGGATCGAAACCGCGAATAATGAGTGTATGAAAAAGTGTGTCCGGCGGAATAAAGGTAAAGTCTTGTGGTGGAACACGGGACTTGACGGAAAACGGAAAGAGGTCCGTAAAAAGAGGAAACGGTACCAGCATGAAAGAAGAACAAATGGTGATCGCGATAGACTTAAGTGGAACGAATGGAAAACGAGCATGAAAGAATATAAGAAAATGATGAGGGACGCGAAGGAAACGGATTGGCGGGAATTTGTTAGTAAGGAAGGATCGCGTAATCCGTGGAATCGGGTCTATAAGCTGTGCACCGGGAAGCTTGATAGATACGGTTTAGCGGGATTAACGAAGAATGGACGGTATACGAGAACGTGGGAAGAGAGTGCGAATTTGTTAATGGATGATTTCTTTCCTCGCGCGGACGAATCAAATGTCCGCGAGAGGGAAGTGCACGAGGACTGCCCATGCTAACTCCCATTTTCATGGGAGCTATCATGGTCAGGACGACTGCAACTAACTGCTCCTCCAATTCGTTGGCACCCGTCTTCTGCAATCTGGGCATTGTCTCTCTTGCTTCCTTTGCGGGAAGCAAAAGATTCCGTGCTAACAGATGCGTTTTTCCATTCCTATCTTGTCAGTGGTTGAAAGCTCATGATGCTGAGCGAGAAGCCTTTTTCCGTGCTTCGCTGTGTGAGTTGCAGTCTCAACTCGGGTGGTGGCACTGCAGAGCCACTAGGGATTAGAAAGGTCCCGCCCCAAACCGAGGGGCCGCGGAGATTCTCTGGCCTGTCACTTCGGTGAGAGGCCGGGGAATCACTGCGGATCGGTAGACAGCTCATCTGAGTTGTTGGCGCTGGTTGGGCGTATCTCAACCCCGTTATGATCGTAGGCGGTCCGTGTAGTGAAATACGCGTATGCGGAGGTACTGCACGTAAAACGATGTCCCTATCTACTTTCCCGTGGGGGTCCCGGGCGCAGAATAAGCCCCCTGCGATCGGCTGCATGTCGTAAAAGGCGACTAAATGAGGCTCGGAGTGTTGCCACTGCTTGCGGTTAGTACTCGGTTCGTCCCAGGCTTTCCTATAGAGCAGTGGCTTACGATGATGAGGGGCGGCGCCGTGTCGGCTCGGCAAGTCTAATATTAACCGAACCCGAGGGAGGATGTGCACGTCATCCTACGGGCTTGACAAACCCGGGGTACCCTAGTACCGCATGGGAGGGAATTGGAGTGTCGGAGCTCCTTTTCCCTTTCGGGAGTTGGCGCTCCCGAGGTTCCTGAGCCACCTCAAGAAGGAGAAAGAGGGTGTCGGAGCTCTTTTTCTCTTTACGGGAGTTGGCGCTCCCGAGGTTACTGAGCCTCCACGGGCCTTTGGGACTAAAAGCGGTCGCGTCATGGGGGGTGTCCCAGTAGGGGTGGAGAGTGTCGGAGCTCTCTGTCTCGAAAAGATCGCCTCACGGGTGTAACGAACCCGGCGCATCCTGAGTGCTCGAGGGGAGAGTAGTAGGTAAAGCTCTCACGGGATTTGGCTGGTCCCGAGGACCCTTAAGCCTAACCAGTCAGCAGGGACGGTGCTGTCGCATCAGGGGGGACTTCGGTCCTACGGGCGCTAACGGCCCCGGTGCAACCTCTAGTCCTCCAGGAGGGAGATCAGTCTCTACGGGGGCTGGCGAGTCCCGGAGCTCCAGCTGGCGGTGCCGTAAGGCCTGCGGCAAGTCGAACGATCGAGGGCCATCCGACAGGGGGACTTCGGTCCTGCGGGTTTGACCTACCCGGGATACCTCAGTCAGTACGCCCGTTTTTGGTGACGTCGATTCGAATGGGACCCACCAATTTCGGGGCCGTGTTTTACCGGCAGGAGAATAGTAAATCCGTAGGCGATCGCGTGTCGTAAGAGACGACTAAAGAAGCTTCCCAATTACCTACCCACTTCCTCTCCTTTTTTCCTTCCCATCTCCTCTTCCTGGGTGAGACTTCGGTCTGGAAGCAGAACCTCCGCGTGGTCCCCGCTGGTAGTGTACGAGGCCTGGCCTTGTTAACTTCTCGGGGTTCTCGAGGCCAGTACGACTACAACTAACTGCTTCTCCAATACGTTGGCACCCGTCTTCTTGCATTCTGTGTGTTGTCTTTCTTAACGTAAGAAATTCAATGCTTTCAGAAGCGTTTTTCCTTTCCCCTCTTGTCAGTGGTTGAAAGCTCGTATGCTGAGCAAGAGGCGCTTGCGTCTCGCTGAGTGAGCTGCAGTCCACAGCTCGGGCGGTTACCTGCAGAGTAACAAGGGATTAGAAAGGTCCCGCCCCCTACCCAGGGGCCCACGAAGATTTACCATGATCCTAGTGGGTGGGTAGGCAAGGTATGCCATGCCTTGCCGCTTGTGGTTGAGGAGTATCTTGACCTCGTTATGGCCGTAGACGGCTCGTGGGGAGTGATACGCGTATGCGGAGGTGCCACACGTTAACCAATTAGGCGCTGTCCCTATCTACTCAGTGTCGCTCGTGCTGTCGTACAGTATAGACGTGTTCTGTGTCGCTCCGTTTCGTTTATTTATTTTGTTGTTAAATTGTTGTTATTTATTTATGAAAATTTGCAAAACTGTTTATTAAGTGGCAAGGAACATTTTAGTAAAGTTTCGCGAGAATCGGTGAAAGCGCGCATGCGCAGGCGGTTTCTCGCATCCCCTAGATACTAGGGATGCCCTACCCCGGGGGTATGGCCATATCTGTGTAGGGTATGGACCAGAGTGTTGTTTTGTGTCAAAAAAACTTGTTTATTTTGTGTTTTTCTATTAAAAACTGTGTGCCGACGGAAAGTCTAGACGAGTCTAGACAAACAGCCTGGTAATTTTCCGTGACGTCACACACACGCGGATGAACACCCGTTACCAGGCTTAAAGTGAATTTTAAACAATTTAGACCTTTTGATTTCCCTGTTCCGTTTTGTAAAGTGTTCCTTGAGCGTGTTGTGTGTGTAGACTCAAATTGTTTCTAAAGTGTACTGTTTATGTTTATTTAATTATTTATTTATTTATTTTGGACCTGTGTACTGAAGAGGGTGGCAATGCCATCAAAAAAGCACAGAAGGGGCAAGGGTGGACGGGGGAGTGACGACGATAGTGCGTCACTAAGTGGGGAAAGCGCAGGTCATCAGCGCCGCGAGAATTCTCGCTCCTCACTAAGGGGTAAAGACAATAAAGACAATGTGATGAGAGCCCCTGATGCTCCATTGAGTGGTCGCGAGGCATACCTAAAACGTCATGTCAGCGACGAAAATGATAGCGAGAAAAAGAGGGAGAAAAAGAGAAAGACTGACAAGGGCCGTAAAGAGAGGCCAGCAAGCGGACAAGGTAATGAGGAGGAGGCCATGGACGTGGAGGCAAGTGTTGATGTGCTAAGTGTTATGAAGAATGCAAGTGTGATTGTGAATGATGTGCGTGATCTTGTGATGTGTGATAGTGGTTGTGCAGATGTTGCTGATGATGTTTTGTTTGGAGTAAATAAGTTGGATGAATGTATTAAAAAATTGGCTTTGGAAAATGCGATGTTGCGTGGAAGGCTTGAAGAAAGGGACCGAATGAATGAATGTGTTGTAAAAATTACAGAAAGTGTGAGTGTGCTGTGCGATATGTCGGAAAAAATGAATAAAAGTGTTGAAGGTGTGAATGAAGTGTGCGAGAATGTAAAGTCTGGTGTGAACGTTAATGCAAAGAATGTGAGAAAAAGCTTTGCATTAGTGGTTAAAGGAATTAATGAAGAGCTGAGTACAAGGGAAGTGAAAAGAAGAATGACTGAATCAGTTATGAACGACGTGGATGTATGTGTGAAGGGAATGAAACCTGCTAAAGGTGGAGGGGTCGTCATAGAGGCGGCCACGGATAGAGACAGGGGTATTCTTGCCACCTGCTCTTACTTTAAAGAGGCCGGGCTGTCTGTGGCGAGGCCCAGGACAATGAACCCTAGAGTCGTCATCTATGACGTCCCTGATCAGATGAGCGAGGATGAACTCCTGACTAGTGTGTATGAAAAGAGTGTGAATGGTCTTATGGGATTCAACGAATTTAAGGCGTCGACAAAAATTGTATTTCGTATGAAGAGAAGTGAGAATGCTAGTAATGGAATAGTGGAGATGCCCTTGAAATGCAAGGAAAAAATCGTGTTTGATGGTAGAGTGTATGTTGGATGGATGTCTTTCAAAGTGCGTGTATGGGAAAAAGTACCAAGATGCTTTGGATGCCTGGGGTACAACCACAGAGTGAATGAATGTAAGAATAAACGGGTGTGCAAAAAGTGTGGCAAACCCGGTCACGTAGAGGCTTCCTGCAGGAACCGCGAGGAATGTCCTAATTGCCGTGCCAAGGGTCTCCCCTGTGGGGGGCATAGGGCCTCATCTCCGGACTGCCCCGAATATGTATGGCGTCTGAATGTGTTGCGCACCCGTTGCAATAATGGCTGAACAAAATATGAATGCGAAAGAAGTGTGCCTGGAGATCCTGCAGCTCAACTGCAACGGAGCGTATGGCGTCATGTTGGATCTGCACAAGTACGTGCTAGATAACAAGGTGCAGGTGTGCCTCCTTCAGGAGCCATACGTAGTTGCCGGAAAGGTATGCGGTTTTGCTGCTGGTTCTAGAGCGTATCTGAGTGTATCTGGGAAAACGTGTGTGATTGTTATGGACGACTGTTATGAATGCATGGTTATGAATGAAACCAAATTTAATGATGGTTTGTGTGTCTGGATTAAAGGTGAAATTGGTGAATTGTATGTGGCATCCCTGTACTGTAAGCCGAATGGTGAGATGAATGAATGTATTGAATTCCTGGACAGTGTGTTACGGATTGCTAGTGGTAAGAATGTGCTTGTCTGTATGGATGCGAATGCCTCCTCTGATCTGTGGTACAGTAAGACTTCGGGAAGAAGCTCTAGGACACTGAGCAGAGGAGAACGTTTAACTGACTGGATTTTGTGGAGGGACATGTCTGTGTTGAACGTGCCTTCGCCCATCTATACTTTTAGTGGGCCGAATGGCCAGAGCGACATAGACGTGTCCCTATACAAAGGGAGTGAATGTATATTGGATTGGTGTATACATGATAATGTGGGACTGAGTGATCATAATGTAATACGAATGAACATGAAAATGAATGTGAGAATGACTGAGACACAGGTGACTGAACTGAGAAAATGGAATGACAAAAAGTGTGATTGGGTAAAATATTAAAGTTTGATTGTGGCCTACGCCACCAGCTACGGGTACAACGAGTACTCGGGGCTTGGGGCGGAAGGCAAGATGAATATTATGAATGAATGGATTGAAAAAGCAAATGATGAATGTATGAAAAGAGCGAAAAAACGTAAAAATAATAGAGTATTGTGGTGGAATGAATGCCTTGAGATTAAAAGAAAAGAAGTGCGTGTGAAGAGAAAAAAGTATCAGCGTGAAAGGAGAAGAACGGGTGATAATGAGAGAATGAAATGGAATGAATGGAAGACTAGTGCGAGAGAGTATAAGAAAATGATGAAAGAAGCGAAAGAGAATGACTGGCATGAATATGTGCAAAAAGAAGGTTCCAGGAATCCCTGGAACCATGTCTATAAGTTATGCATGGGTAAATTGAATAAATATGGCTTGGCTGGAATGATGAAAGATGGTGAATGTACGAGAACCTGGAAAGAAAGCGCGAATGTTCTTATGAATGAATTCTTCCCATCGGCAAACGGAGACCACCCGAGTGTCGAAGATGTCGATGTGGGGGATGTTGAGTATAAATATAGCATGGATGAAATAGGATGTGCGATCCGCAAAACCAAGTTGGGTAAATCCCCTGGTTTTGACGGTATCACGAATGTAATGTTGAAGCATGTGTTTAATGTTGTGCCTGATTTTATGAAAGGATTGTTTGACTCATGTTTAAATGAAGGTGTGTTTCCGAAAGAATGGAAGAATGCTAGGGTGGTTGCGCTTTTGAAGAATGACTCTAAACCAAGATCTAACCCTGACTCATACAGACCAATTAGTCTGTTGAGCAGTATGGGTAAGATCTTGGAAAGAATGATGGTTGCTAGAATGCTGAATTGTATGAATGATAAATGGAATGAATGCCAGTATGGCTTTATGAAAGGTAAAAGTACAGAGGATGCCTGGTTGAAAATGAAGGACATTGTTAATGAAAGTGAGCACAAATATGTAGCCGGCATATTTATAGACTTTAAAGGTGCCTTTAACAATGTCCTGTGGAGTGTTGTGCTTGACCGGCTAAGGAATGAATGTGGTTGCGAGAATGTCGATATGCGTATGTGGAAAGATTATTTCAGTGAGAGAAGAGCATGTATGTCTAATGGTATGGATGAGGTTGTGAAAGAGGTTGAGAAAGGTTGCCCGCAGGGATCCGTCTCTGGACCCCCTGTGTGGAACCTATGCATGAATGGCTTATTGAATACTTTGAATGAACTGGGTGTGAAAGTTATTGCGTACGCGGACGATTTGGTTGTGTTTGTGGAAGGCGATACTAGGAATGCCTTGGAGGGACGAATGAGTGTGGTTATGTTACCCGTGTATGAATGGGGAAATAGTGTAGGTGTGAGTGTAAATGATAATAAAACTAAGTGTATGATTCTGAAGGGCAATCTCCAGATGTTAAACCGTAGAGTGTATGTGGATGTGAGTGAAAATGAAGTGAGAATGCTTAAATTCGTTGAATCCTTTGAATACCTGGGCGTACTTACGAGTGTGGATATGAAATTCAGAATGCATGTGGATAGAATGAGAGATAAAGTTAATAATATTATGGGTATGCTGCGTAGAGTGCTGAGGAAAGAATGGGGATTGAAAAAATGTGTGATGCGAACGGTAATGAAAGCGATGATGGTGCCTGCGATAATGTATTGTGTAATTGTCTGGTATGATTTGTGTAAACTGAAAGGCGTGCGTGAGGAACTGAATAGATGTCAGCGAGTGTGCCTATATGCGTGTACCAGAGTGTGTCGAACGGTCTCCACGGCTGCGATGCAAATTATATTTGGCTCACTGCCGTGGGATCTTGAATGTATGAAAAAAGCGAGTGAATGTAAAATAAGGAAAGGTATTAGTATGAATGAGTTTGATCTTTTAAATGATAACGACATGAATGATGAAATGAATCTGACTGAGAGGAAGAAAGCTGTGACTGAGAGAGTATATGATTTATGGCAAGAGAGATGGGATGCGTGCGATAAAGGAAGAGTGACGTATAAATGGATTAAAGATGTAAGATTTGTGAGTAAATGTAAAAAGTTCGACCCGGGCCTAAAGGTGACCTATCTGCTGACAGGGCACGGAAGTTTGAATGCCTTTCTTTTTTCAAGAAACTTAGCGGCCTCTCCCTCCTGTCAGTGTGGTCACGGAAACGAGGACTGGGTCCATGTACTGTGCGAGTGTGACATGTATGAAAGGTTTAGAGACCTAGATGGAATGAATGATAAGGGAATGCGTGGCAACTGGGATGTAAGTAATGTGCTGAGTAAAAAAGAATATTATGACTGTTTGTGTGAATTTGCTGAACGTGCGTTTCGATTGAGAGCCTGGGCGATTGCGAATAGTTGAACGAGAGAGAGTGAGTCAGTATTTATGTATGTGTGTGCCATGGTTTCTCCTCTCGGCTGCCGCTGCCCCAGCCGCCCCCGAACCGCTCAACAATATCAGCACTGTCGATTGGTGTTCGAACATTTATAACTTTAACGCGGTAGTGACAGCTCAAGCGATGCGCCCCTTTATTTATTTATTTTTATTTATTTTGTTGTTTATTTATTATTTGTTTGTTAGTTTGTTTCTTGGTTTGTTTGTTTGTAAGTTTGTTTTTGTTTTTAATTTATTTTTCCTTTCAGCACACCCGCTCTTGGCGTCGTGGCATGGGACACGTCAAGAGTGGGGCCGAGTTTAACCGGCTGGAGAATAGTTAATCCGTATGTCACCGCGTGTCGTAAGAGGCGACTAAAGGAGACACTCTCCCACACCCCCTTCCCACAATCCTTTTTCCTTCTCCTGGGTGAGACTTCGGTCTGGAAACAGAACCTCCGCGTGGTCCCCGCTGGTAGTGTGCAAGGCCTGTCGGTGCTAACTCTGATTTCTCAATCGGAGCTATCACTGCCAGTACTTGCACAACTAACTGTTTCTCCAATTTATTGGCACCCGTCTTCTTGCATTCCGGGCATAGTCTATCTTGAATATTATACAAGGAATTCAATGCTTTCGGAAGCGTTTTTCCAATCCCCTCTTGTCAGTGGTTGAAAGCTCATGATGCTGAGCGAGAAGCCTTTTTCCGTGCTTCGCTGAGTGAGTTGCAGATCTCAACTCGGGCGAGTACCTGCATAGTACTCTAGCGATTAGAAAGGTCGCGACCCCCATCCAAGGGTCCTGCTTGGGTTCGACTCGAGTGGGTTGGTAGACTGGAATACTGGTCGCTGCTGGCCAGGCAGTATCTTGGCTCTGTTATGACCGTAGGCGTGTCCGTGTTGGTATACCTGTATAGGTGGGTCCTGCACGTTAAACTCAAAAGGCGATGTCCCTATCTACTCCTCCCGTGGGGGTCCCGGGCGCAGAATAGGCCCCCTGCGATCGGCTGCATGTCGTAAAAGGCGACTAAATGAGACTCGGAGTGTTGTTACTGCTTGCGGTTAGTTCTCGGTTCGTCCCAGGCTTTCTCGCAGAGTAGTGGCTTACGATGATGATGGGCGGCGCCGTGTCGGCCCGGCAAGTCTAATATAGACCGACAACTTCGCCCATTGTTGGTGTCGTCGATTCGAATGGGACACGCCGACAATGGGGCCGTGTTTGACCCGGCAAGAGAATAGGCAATCCGCGGTCACAACTGCGTGTCGTAAGAGACGACTAAGTGACTATCGAACGCATTACGCCCGTCTCGTACGGGCCTGGTGAGACTTCGGTCTGGAAGCAGAACCTCCGCGTGGTCCCCGCTGGTAGTGCACGAGGCTTGCCCTCGTCAATCTCCAGCAAATGGGGCATTGGCGGGGTCAATACGACTGCAACTAACTGCTTCCCCCTTTCATTGGGCACCGGTCTTCTTGCATTTCAGGCATTGCCTATCTTTATCAGAGGTGGTAAAGGAATTTAATGCTTTGAAAGCGTTTTTCCATTCCCCTCTTGTCAGTGGTTGAAAGCTCGCATGCTGAGCTAGAGGTGTGTTCAACGCCTGCCTGAGTGAGTTGCAGGTCCTCAACTCGGGTGGTTACCTGCAGAGTAACCAGGGATTAGAAAGGTCCCGCCCCCGACCCAGGGGTCCCATAGGTAATCCGTGTTGGTTACCATGGGTGGGTAGGCGGTTGGTTGTTAAACGTAACAACCTTCCGCCGCGTTTGGTGCGAGCGTATCTCGGACTGCGACGCTCGTAGCCGAGCCGTGTGGGTATACCTGTATAGGGAGGCCCTGCACGATAAAGACCCAAAGGCCGCTGTCCCTATCTACTCAGTACCGTACGGTCTCTCGTAGCGTACGGTCACGGTTCTGGGTAGCTCCTGCTTGTTGCGCGCGCATCTAAGGTGTGGCTTAATAGTCTTGTGCTATACAGTGCTTTTCTTTGGCTTTCTTTTTGATTGCTTTGAATTTTTCTGCAATTATTATTGCTTGTGCTGTTTAGAGGTGTCAGAATAAATAATTTTATTCAATTTTATTTATTTTTGCCATTTTGTGGAGTTTGGTGTCTTGTGCAGTGTATTTGACTTCGGTCTATGCAACTGATTGGGAATTATCTTTTGATTTTTTCCTTTTTATTTTTTCCCGTTTTTCAAGTGCTTGCTTGGTGAATTGAATTGCTTTTGGCTTTTCAATTCATTTTTATTTTTTATTCAGTTTAAAAACTAGTCAAATCGGGATTGTGGTGAAAGTGGTGACGTGTTATTTTGATGGGAAAATCCAAGAGAGGTGACGCGGAGATGGGGAAAACCTAGGCTGGCGCCACTGGTGGTGGGGAGGTGACGCAAGCGTCTGGCATGGCTTTGACACCGGGGAAGGTGAAACGGAAGTCTTCTGAATCTCCAGAGGGTAAGTCGAGCCGTTCTAATATTAAAAAAGTTAGGAGTAGTAAAAAGAAGGTTGATAGAGTGAGTGAGACGAGCGAGAGTGAGGGAGAAAATGATAGCTCTTCTTGTGAATCAGATGGCTCTGGAATGAGCATAGATCAAACTATTGTTGGCAGAACCAGTGAAAGTGAATCGGAAAACGAAGTGAATATTAATAAGGTTGCGAATGATGGAAAAATAGGAATGAAAGATTTAACTGTTGAGGCAATGAAATTAATTGGTTATGGATTGAGGTCGTTTGTTCTCAGTGAACAAAATAAGGTTAGCAAAGCGGCTTGCAATATCATTTTACAGAGTATGAGTGAGTATGAGAAGCTGATTGGTGGACTAATGTGTGAAAATTCTAAATTGAAAGGTCAGTTAGAAGAGAGGGGAAACAGAGTAGTGCTTGATTCTTCTAATTTGGCACCTGCTCCCTCGGTTTCAGTTTCTAAAAGTATGAGTGTTGTTAAAAGTAAGGTGGTGCCGGTTTTCAAACCATCTTATTCGTTAATCGTTAAAGGTAAAGCGAATGAGACGAATGAGGAATTAAAAAATAGGTTGATAAATGAAGTGAAAGTTGTTAAAGGTGTAAGAGTGGCATCGATAAGTGCGGCAAGAGAAGGTGGAGTGGTTATCCGAACGATTGGTGAGAATGATTGTGATAGGTTAAAAAGTAGTAGTGCTTTCAAAAAAGCGGGTTTACAGGCTGAACAACCTGCCCCAATGCGACCGAGAATAGTTGTTTTGAATGTTGATTCTAGGATGACATCTGATGCTTTTATGGCAGAAATGCATTCGAGAAACATGAGTGACATTAGTTTAGACAAGTTTCAGGAAAGTGTTAGATTTATTCGTAGAGCCGGTAAACAGGACAGTGAAACGAGTAGTGTTATTTTAGAAGTGTCTTCGTCAGTGCGGGAAATTCTCAAAAAAGAGGGTCGAGTGTTCATTGGTTGGTGTTCGTATCCTGTCAGGGATTATTTTAGAGTTAACAAGTGCTTTAAATGTGGTTCGTTCAAACATTTTGCGAATGAATGTAACAATGGTATGTTATGTTTCAAGTGTGGTAAAGAAGGACATGTTGCGGCCGCTTGTCAGGGTGAAGCCAGCTGCTGCAATTGCCGCAGTCGTGGTCTTGATTCGGGACATGCGTCCACTTCATCGTCCTGTCCTGAGTATGGTTGGAGGTTAGCTAGAGTTAGATCGCGTGTTGATAGAAACAACTAATTATGGATAATACACAATTCTTAAAAATTGTACAGCTTAATTGTCAAAGATCGGAAGCAGTTATGCATGATTTGGGTGAATGGATATTAAGGGATAAAATAGATTTTTGTTTATTACAGGAACCATATTTATTTAGAGGAAAAGTTAGAGGTTTACCTCTGAGTATGAGAGTGTTTGTGAGTAAAAGTGGTAGAGCAGCGATAGTAGTACTGAATAATTCTATAGAATGTATGTTTCTAGGAGATAATGGTGGGGATGATTGTATAAGTGTTTTAATTGAAGGTACATTTGGGAAGTTATATTTATTTTCAATGTACTGTGGTTATGATATTAGAATGAATGATACTATTTATTATTTAGATAGAATTTGCGAGAAGTTTAGAAATGTTAATTTATTAATCGGTATGGATGCTAATGCCTCAAGTTCATTGTGGCATAGTAAAGGACGAATGAACGGAAGTGAACGTTGGCTGAGAGGTGATATTCTTGAGGATTGGATTCTGTCGAATAATAGTGGTTTGTATGTGTTGAATGATCCTAGTGAATTCTATACGTTTAGTGGACCAATGGGAGAGAGTGATATTGATATAACTTTAACGAATGTGTCTTTTGGTGAACTTTCATGGGAAGTTAAGTATGACTGTGGAATAAGTGATCATAATCCGTTAGTTATGATTTTTGATTTTCATCCAATTGTTAATGAGTTGAATGAAGATATTAGGAGTTGGAATGAAAAGAATGTTGATTGGGTAATGTATGAACAAAAAATATATATGTGTGCAAATGATTACGGGTTGAATAATTTTATTGATTTAGGTCTGTGTGAAAAAGTAAGAGTGATGAATGAATGGATAACAGTAACTAATGATGAATGTATGAAAAGAAATGGAATAATGAGAATGAATGATGTAAGATGGTGGAATAATGATTTGAGTAGAATGAAGAGAGAGGTTAGGAAAGCTAGGAAAAAGTATCAGAGAGCTAGGAAAAAAGGTGCAACTGATAAAGATGTTAAATGGAGAGAATGGATTAATTGTGTTAAAGAGTATAAATGTTGTATGAAGAATGCAAAAACTGACAATTGGAATGCATGTGTAGAAATCAAAGGAAAAGATCCTTGGGGTGATATATATAAAATATGTCGGAATAAAAGGAGAGTAAATGATTTCTCGGTTTTTAAAAATGGTGAAGGGCTAACTACTTCATGGGATGATAGTGTAAGAGTGTTGTTGTCGAATTTCTTTCCAAGAGACGAGGTTTTGCCGACAATGCCAATTGAGTTAGAATTATTACAAAATGCAGAATTTGATTTTATTGAAATGGGTAGGGCTGTCTCTAGATTACGGCAACGCAAGGCCCCGGGCTTGGATGGATTTACGAGTAGCATGATTAAATGCGTGTGGAGGGCAATTCCCTTTTTCTTGAAAAGTATGTTTGATGAATGTATTAGAACAGGTGTTGTGCCAAATGAATGGAAGGAAGCTCGAGTGATTGCTTTGCTCAAATCGGAAGATAAGGATAGGACTTTACCTTCTTCGTATCGACCAATATCCCTTTTGACTGGTTTTAGTAAGGTACTAGAAAGAATGCTCATAGATAGATTAATGGAAAGAATGAGAGGAAAATGGAATGATAGACAATATGGATTTGTTGTTGGGAAAAGTACAGAGGATGCATGGTACAGGTTTAAGAATGAAGTTGAAAATATTAATGGAAAATATGTTATTGGAATATTTGTTGACTTTAAAGGTGCGTTTGATAATTTAAAATGGTATAATATTATTGAAAAATTAACTGAGAGTGAATGTCCTTATGAAGAATTGGCATTATGGCGTAGTTATTTTTCTAATCGAAAGGCGTGCATGAAAAATAAAAATGGTACTGTGTGGTTAGATGTAGTGAGAGGTTGCCCGCAAGGTTCTATTGCTGGTCCGCATGTGTGGAATTTGAGTATGAATGATCTCTTGAATGACTTAGATAATGAAAATGTTCCAAATGTAGCTTTTGCGGATGATTTAGTGGTATTGGTCTCAGGAGATTCTAGGAAGAATGTTGAAAGTAGAGCAAAAGAATGTATGAATATTGTATATAGATGGGGAAATAATGCAGGAGTGAGTGTGTCGCAAGACAAGACTGTGTGTATGTTATTGAGAGGTCGTCTTAATTTGGATGGTAGGTCTATTCGTATAAATGAAAATACTAAAATTAAGTATGTTAGTGAGGTTCAATACTTAGGTGTTTTTATGTCAGAGAGAATGAATTTTGATGTGCATGTTAAAAGTATTAGAAGTAAAATTACTTCAACAGCAGGATGCATGCAAAGAATAATGCGAAGAAATTGGGGTTCAAGGAAAAAAGTTTTGAATGTATGGATGACAGGTCTTTTTAGTGCCTGTGCATTGTATGCCTCTAGTGCTTTTCATAGTAGTGTCTGTAAAGTTAAGATGCGAGATGAAATTAATCGGTCTATGCGTTGTATAATGTATTTAACTGCTAGAGTATGTCGGACAGTTTCCACGGAGGCAATGCAGGTAATACTGAATTGGATTCCGTGGGATCTGGAGTAAGTGAAGAGGTATACTATATTTAAGGTTAAAAGAAGGTTAGGTCTATCAACACATGATGTAGTGAATGATTTAGAAATAAGAGACATGGAGGTAAATGTGATAGTTAAATTGATTGAAAGAAGAATATATGAGCAGTGGCAAAATAGATGGAATAATTCTTCCAAAGGTAGAGTTACGTATGAGTTTATTCCTGAGGTTAAAAAGTCCAAGTTTTTACGTTCGTTAGATTTTTCATGGCCTGAAGGATATATCCTGACTGGACATGGAACTCTTAGAGATTGGTTATTTAGCAGAAATCTTTCGGAAAGTTCTGAATGTCTGTGTAGGAATGGTAATGAGAGTTGGAAGCATGTTCTTCTTGAGTGTGATATGTATGCTCATTTCCGTCAAATTGATGGAATGGGAATTGTTGAAAGAATGGATGGTACATTTGACTGTAGTAGAGTATTAATAGATAGAGATAATTATGAGTGCTTTAGGACATTTGTGAATCGTGCGTATAAGATGAAATCCTTCGTTTTACAGAACGGTTAGACTTACCTGATTTCATATTCAATTTGCTTGGTGGTGGATCATAGAATCTAATGTCTTGATAATTTTAATAGTTTTATCTTATGACTTATTCATATATTCTTATTTCTTATATTCCTTTATTCTTCTATTCTTTTATTCTATTATTCCTGTGCTTTCTTCTTTATCTTTATCTTTATCTTACTTCTTCTTTCTCACCTTGCTCTCTTATGCTTATTCTATTCCTTACGCTATTATATACTGTATGCAATGTGTGAACTGCTTTTAAAATGCTTGATTGATGATTAAGAATATTATAAAAATGCTTTTAAATTGCTTGGGAATGGTTGTGGCAGCGCAAGGAGGGTCTCTCATACCCTTGGGTGTAGCAATCTCACGTCCTCAGCTAACGGTAGACCCATGCCGGGAAAAGTAAGAAGTTCCAAATGGGGAGATGGACAACTCTTGAGTTGGCTGTCGAAACTCCCACATGGAGTATAAAATGTACTATGGGCGTCGGGGAGCCCCAGAAAATTTGTTCTGCCCCGACAATTGCGGTTTGGACTCGTAGTGGCAGTGGTTAAAAGCTCACATCGCGAGCTAGACTCTGATAAGTAAGGCTTGCCTTGAATTTCGGAGTCGACGTGTGAGTAGCGATCTACTCGGGCAGCGGACTGCATATCCGTTAGAGTTTTAGAAAGGACTCGACCCACACGGAGGGTGTTTCTGTAATCTTACTATTCAGAAATAAATCCGCAGTCCTTGGAATTTTTCATGGACGCGCTAGTTGAGCGTATCTCAACTCATGTCCCTCGGGGACCGTGTGAATAGGGTCGAAAGACAGGTGTTGCACGTAAAACTATCCCTCTATCCTGTCCCTATCTACTCCTCCCGTGGGGGTCCCGGGCGCAGAATAGGCCCCCTGCGATCGGCTGCATGTCGTAAAAGGCGACTAAATGAGACTCGGAGTGTTGCCACTGCTTGCGGTTAGTTCTCGGTTCGTCCCAGGCTTTCTCGCAGAGTAGTGGCTTACGATGATGATGGGCGGCGCCGTGTCGGCCCGGCAAGTCTAATATAGACTTGCCGACAACTTCGCCCATTGTTGGTGTCGTCGATTCGAATGGGACACGCCGACAATGGGGCCGTGTTTGACCCGGCAAGAGAATAGGCAATCCGCGGTCACAACTGCGTGTCGTAAGAGACGACTAAGTGACTATCGAACGCATTACGCCCGTCTCGTACGGGCCTGGTGAGACTTCGGTCTGGAAGCAGAACCTCCGCGTGGTCCCCGCTGGTAGTGCACGAGGCTTGCCCTCGTCAATCTCCAGCAAATGGGGCATTGGCGGGGTCAATACGACTGCAACTAACTGCTTCCCCCTTTCATTGGGCACCGGTCTTCTTGCATTTCAGGCATTGCCTATCTTTATCAGAGGTGGTAAAGGAATTTAATGCTTTGAAAGCGTTTTTCCATTCCCCTCTTGTCAGTGGTTGAAAGCTCGCATGCTGAGCTAGAGGTGTGTTCAACGCCTGCCTGAGTGAGTTGCAGGTCCTCAACTCGGGTGGTTACCTGCAGAGTAACCAGGGATTAGAAAGGTCCCGCCCCCGACCCAGGGGTCCCATAGGTAATCCGTGTTGGTTACCATGGGTGGGTAGGCGGTTGGTTGTTAAACGTAACAACCTTCCGCCGCGTTTGGTGCGAGCGTATCTCGGACTGCGACGCTCGTAGCCGAGCCGTGTGGGTATACCTGTATAGGGAGGCCCTGCACGATAAAGACCCAAAGGCCGCTGTCCCTATCTACTCAGTACCGTACGGTCTCTCGTAGCGTACGGTCACGGTTCTGGGTAGCTCCTGCTTGTTGCGCGCGCATCTAAGGTGTGGCTTAATAGTCTTGTGCTATACAGTGCTTTTCTTTGGCTTTCTTTTTGATTGCTTTGAATTTTTCTGCAATTATTATTGCTTGTGCTGTTTAGAGGTGTCAGAATAAATAATTTTATTCAATTTTATTTATTTTTGCCATTTTGTGGAGTTTGGTGTCTTGTGCAGTGTATTTGACTTCGGTCTATGCAACTGATTGGGAATTATCTTTTGATTTTTTCCTTTTTATTTTTTCCCGTTTTTCAAGTGCTTGCTTGGTGAATTGAATTGCTTTTGGCTTTTCAATTCATTTTTATTTTTTATTCAGTTTAAAAACTAGTCAAATCGGGATTGTGGTGAAAGTGGTGACGTGTTATTTTGATGGGAAAATCCAAGAGAGGTGACGCGGAGATGGGGAAAACCTAGGCTGGCGCCACTGGTGGTGGGGAGGTGACGCAAGCGTCTGGCATGGCTTTGACACCGGGGAAGGTGAAACGGAAGTCTTCTGAATCTCCAGAGGGTAAGTCGAGCCGTTCTAATATTAAAAAAGTTAGGAGTAGTAAAAAGAAGGTTGATAGAGTGAGTGAGACGAGCGAGAGTGAGGGAGAAAATGATAGCTCTTCTTGTGAATCAGATGGCTCTGGAATGAGCATAGATCAAACTATTGTTGGCAGAACCAGTGAAAGTGAATCGGAAAACGAAGTGAATATTAATAAGGTTGCGAATGATGGAAAAATAGGAATGAAAGATTTAACTGTTGAGGCAATGAAATTAATTGGTGATGGATTGAGGTCGTTTGTTCTCAGTGAACAAAATAAGGTTAGCAAAGCGGCTTGCAATATCATTTTACAGAGTATGAGTGAGTATGAGAAGCTGATTGGTGGACTAATGTGTGAAAATTCTAAATTGAAAGGTCAGTTAGAAGAGAGGGGAAACAGAGTAGTGCTTGATTCTTCTAATTTGGCACCTGCTCCCTCGGTTTCAGTTTCTAAAAGTATGAGTGTTGTTAAAAGTAAGGTGGTGCCGGTTTTCAAACCATCTTATTCGTTAATCGTTAAAGGTAAAGCGAATGAGACGAATGAGGAATTAAAAAATAGGTTGATAAATGAAGTGAAAGTTGTTAAAGGTGTAAGAGTGGCATCGATAAGTGCGGCAAGAGAAGGTGGAGTGGTTATCCGAACGATTGGTGAGAATGATTGTGATAGGTTAAAAAGTAGTAGTGCTTTCAAAAAAGCGGGTTTACAGGCTGAACAACCTGCCCCAATGCGACCGAGAATAGTTGTTTTGAATGTTGATTCTAGGATGACATCTGATGCTTTTATGGCAGAAATGCATTCGAGAAACATGAGTGACATGAGTTTAGACAAGTTTCAGGAAAGTGTTAGATTTATTCGTAGAGCCGGTAAACAGGACAGTGAAACGAGTAGTGTTATTTTAGAAGTGTCTTCGTCAGTGCGGGAAATTCTCAAAAAAGAGGGTCGAGTGTTCATTGGTTGGTGTTCGTATCCTGTCAGGGATTATTTTAGAGTTAACAAGTGCTTTAAATGTGGTTCGTTCAAACATTTTGCGAATGAATGTAACAATGGTATGTTATGTTTCAAGTGTGGTAAAGAAGGACATGTTGCGGCCGCTTGTCAGGGTGAAGCCAGCTGCTGCAATTGCCGCAGTCGTGGTCTTGATTCGTGACATGCGTCCACTTCATCGTCCTGTCCTGAGTATGGTTGGAGGTTAGCTAGAGTTAGATCGCGTGTTCATAGAAACAACTAATTATGGATAATACACAATTCTTAAAAATTGTACAGCTTAATTGTCAAAGATCGGAAGCAGTTATGCATGATTTGGGTGAATGGATATTAAGGGATAAAATAGATTTTTGTTTATTACAGGAACCATATTTATTTAGAGGAAAAGTTAGAGGTTTACCTCTGAGTATGAGAGTGTTTGTGAGTAAAAGTGGTAGAGCAGCGATAGTAGTACCGAATAATTCTATAGAATGTATGTTTCTAGGAGATAATGGTGGGGATGATTGTATAAGTGTTTTAATTGAAGGTACATTTGGGAAGTTATATTTATTTTCAATGTACTGTGGTTATGATATTAGAATGAATGATACTATTTATTATTTAGATAGAATTTGCGAGAAGTTTAGAAATGTTAATTTATTAATCGGTATGGATGCTAATGCCTCAAGTTCATTGTGGCATAGTAAAGGACGAATGAACGGAAGTGAACGTTGGCTGAGAGGTGATATTCTTGAGGATTGGATTCTGTCGAATAATAGTGGTTTGTATGTGTTGAATGATCCTAGTGAATTCTATACGTTTAGTGGACCAATGGGAGAGAGTGATATTGATATAACTTTAACGAATGTGTCTTTTGGTGAACTTTCATGGGAAGTTAAGTATGACTGTGGAATAAGTGATCATAATCCGTTAGTTATGATTTTTGATTTTCATCCAATTGTTAATGAGTTGAATGAAGATATTAGGAGTTGGAATGAAAAGAATGTTGATTGGGTAATGTATGAACAAAAAATATATATGTGTGCAAATGATTACGGGTTGAATAATTTTATTGATTTAGGTCTGTGTGAAAAAGTAAGAGTGATGAATGAATGGATAACAGTAACTAATGATGAATGTATGAAAAGAAATGGAATAATGAGAATGAATGATGTAAGATGGTGGAATAATGATTTGAGTAGAATGAAGAGAGAGGTTAGGAAAGCTAGGAAAAAGTATCAGAGAGCTAGGAAAAAAGGTGCAACTGATAAAGATGTTAAATGGAGAGAATGGATTAATTGTGTTAAAGAGTATAAATGTTGTATGAAGAATGCAAAAACTGACAATTGGAATGCATGTGTAGAAATCAAAGGAAAAGATCCTTGGGGTGATATATATAAAATATGTCGGAATAAAAGGAGAGTAAATGATTTCTCGGTTTTTAAAAATGGTGAAGGGCTAACTACTTCATGGGATGATAGTGTAAGAGTGTTGTTGTCGAATTTCTTTCCAAGAGACGAGGTTTTGCCGACAATGCCAATTGAGTTAGAATTATTACAAAATGCAGAATTTGATTTTATTGAAATGGGTAGGGCTGTCTCTAGATTACGGCAACGCAAGGCCCCGGGCTTGGATGGATTTACGAGTAGCATGATTAAATGCGTGTGGAGGGCAATTCCCTTTTTCTTGAAAAGTATGTTTGATGAATGTATTAGAACAGGTGTTGTGCCAAATGAATGGAAGGAAGCTCGAGTGATTGCTTTGCTCAAATCGGAAGATAAGGATAGGACTTTACCTTCTTCGTATCGACCAATATCCCTTTTGACTGGTTTTAGTAAGGTACTAGAAAGAATGCTCATAGATAGATTAATGGAAAGAATGAGAGGAAAATGGAATGATAGACAATATGGATTTGTTGTTGGGAAAAGTACAGAGGATGCATGGTACAGGTTTAAGAATGAAGTTGAAAATATTAATGGAAAATATGTTATTGGAATATTTGTTGACTTTAAAGGTGCGTTTGATAATTTAAAATGGTATAATATTATTGAAAAATTAACTGAGAGTGAATGTCCTTATGAAGAATTGGCATTATGGCGTAGTTATTTTTCTAATCGAAAGGCGTGCATGAAAAATAAAAATGGTACTGTGTGGTTAGATGTAGTGAGAGGTTGCCCGCAAGGATCTATTGCTGGTCCGCATGTGTGGAATTTGAGTATGAATGATCTCTTGAATGACTTAGATAATGAAAATGTTCCAAATGTAGCTTTTGCGGATGATTTAGTGGTATTGGTCTCAGGAGATTCTAGGAAGAATGTTGAAAGTAGAGCAAAAGAATGTATGAATATTGTATATAGATGGGGAAATAATGCAGGAGTGAGTGTGTCGCAAGACAAGACTGTGTGTATGTTATTGAGAGGTCGTCTTAATTTGGATGGTAGGTCTATTCGTATAAATGAAAATACTAAAATTAAGTATGTTAGTGAGGTTCAATACTTAGGTGTTTTTATGTCAGAGAGAATGAATTTTGATGTTCATGTTAAAAGTATTAGAAGTAAAATTACTTCAACAGCAGGATGCATGCAAAGAATAATGCGAAGAAATTGGGGTTCAAGGAAAAAAGTTTTGAATGTATGGATGACAGGTCTTTTTAGTGCCTGTGCATTGTATGCCTCTAGTGCTTTTCATAGTAGTGTCTGTAAAGTTAAGATGCGAGATGAAATTAATCGGTCTATGCGTTGTATAATGTATTTAACTGCTAGAGTATGTCGGACAGTTTCCACGGAGGCAATGCAGGTAATACTGAATTGGATTCCGTGGGATCTGGAGTAAGTGAAGAGGTATACTATATTTAAGGTTAAAAGAAGGTTAGGTCTATCAACACATGATGTAGTGAATGATTTAGAAATAAGAGACATGGAGGTAAATGTGATAGTTAAATTGATTGAAAGAAGAATATATGAGCAGTGGCAAAATAGATGGAATAATTCTTCCAAAGGTAGAGTTACGTATGAGTTTATTCCTGAGGTTAAAAAGTCCAAGTTTTTACGTTCGTTAGATTTTTCATGACCTGAAGGATATATCCTGACTGGACATGGAACTCTTAGAGATTGGTTATTTAGCAGAAATCTTTCGGAAAGTTCTGAATGTCTGTGTAGGAATGGTAATGAGAGTTGGAAGCATGTTCTTCTTGAGTGTGATATGTATGCTCATTTCCGTCAAATTGATGGAATGGGAATTGTTGAAAGAATGGATGGTACATTTGACTGTAGTAGAGTATTAATAGATAGAGATAATTATGAGTGCTTTAGGACATTTGTGAATCGTGCGTATAAGATGAAATCCTTCGTTTTACAGAACGGTTAGACTTACCTGATTTCATATTCAATTTGCTTGGTGGTGGATCATAGAATCTAATGTCTTGATAATTTTAATAGTTTTATCTTATGACTTATTCATATATTCTTATTTCTTATATTCCTTTATTCTCCTATTCTTTTATTCTATTATTCCTGTGCTTTCTTCTTTATCTTTATCTTTATCTTACTTCTTCTTTCTCACCTTGCTCTCTTATGCTTATTCTATTCCTTACGCTATTATATACTGTATGCAATGTGTGAACTGCTTTTAAAATGCTTGATTGATGATTAAGAATATTATAAAAATGCTTTTAAATTGCTTGGGAATGGTTGTGGCAGCGCAAGGAGGGTCTCTCATACCCTTGGGTGTAGCAATCCCACGTCCTCAGCTGACGGTCGACCCATGCCGGGAAAAGTAAGAAGTTCCAAATGGGGAGATGGACAACTCTTGAGTTGGCTGTCGAAACTCCCACATGGAGTATAAAATGTACTATGGGCGTCGGGGAGCCCCAGAAAATTTGTTCTGCCCCGACAATTGCGGTTTGGACTCGTAGTGGCAGTGGTTAAAAGCTAACATCGCGAGCTAGACTCTGATAAGTAAGGCTTGCCTTGAATTTCGGAGTCGACGTGTGAGTAGCGATCTACTCGGGCAGCGGACTGCATATCCGTTAGAGTTTTAGAAAGGACTCGACCCACACGGAGGGTGTTTCTGTAATCTTACTATTCAGAAATAAATCCGCAGTCCTTGGAATTTTTCATGGACGCGCTAGTTGAGCGTATCTCAACTCATGTCCCTCGGGGACCGTGTGAATAAGGTCGAAAGACAGGTGTTGCACGTAAAACTATCCCTCTATCCTGTCCCTATCTACTTTCCCGTGGGGGTCCCGGGCGCAGAATAGGCCCCCTGCGATCGGCTGCATGTCGTAAAAGGCAGTCGCCTGTATGAGACTCGGAGTGTTGCCACTGCTTGCGGTTAGTTCTCGGTTCGTCCCAGGCTTTCTCGCAGAGTAGTGGCTTACGATGATGATGGGCGGCGCCGTGTCGGCCCGGCAAGTCTAATATAGACCGACAACTTCGCCCATTGTTGGTGTCGTCGATTCGAATGGGACACGCCGACAATGGGGCCGTGTTTGACCCGGCAAGAGAATAGGCAATCCGCGGTCACAACTGCGTGTCGTAAGAGACGACTAAGTGACTATCGAACGCATTACGCCCGTCTCGTACGGGCCTGGTGAGACTTCGGTCTGGAAGCAGAACCTCCGCGTGGTCCCCGCTGGTAGTGCACGAGGCTTGCCCTCGTCAATCTCCAGCAAATGGGGCATTGGCGGGGTCAATACGACTGCAACTAACTGCTTCCCCCTTTCATTGGGCACCGGTCTTCTTGCATTTCAGGCATTGCCTATCTTTATCAGAGGTGGTAAAGGAATTTAATGCTTTGAAAGCGTTTTTCCATTCCCCTCTTGTCAGTGGTTGAAAGCTCGCATGCTGAGCTAGAGGTGTGTCCAACGCCTGCCTGAGTGAGTTGCAGGTCCTCAACTCGGGTGGTTACCTGCAGAGTAACCAGGGATTAGAAAGGTCCCGCCCCCGACCCAGGGGTCCCATAGGTAATCCGTGTTGGTTACCATGGGTGGGTAGGCGGTTGGTTGTTAAACGTAACAACCTTCCGCCGCGTTTGGTGCGAGCGTATCTCGGACTGCGACGCTCGTAGCCGAGCCGTGTGGGTATACCTGTATAGGGAGGCCCTGCACGATAAAGACCCAAAGGCCGCTGTCCCTATCTACTAACTCCGCTATACCGGTTGCAAGCCCGGGGCCTCGCATCTTGTTCAGTGTGAGGAAGGAGGAGCAGTGTGTAGGGATGGTGAGTGCGCTATGGACAAGAGCGGTTTTGATGTTTAAGGGGTGTTGTGTCTTGACTGCGCAACACCCCTTCTTTTATGCAAAAATTTTTGGAGCATGCGCAGTAGTGGGCGCATATAGCTCGTTGACAGGTGCGCTTGGATGCTTAAGGGGTGTTGTGTCTTGATTGCGCAACACCCCTTTTTTTATGCAAAAATTTTTGGAGCATGCGCAGTAGTGGGCGCAAATGCTCACTGGCAGGTGCTTTATTGATGCTCAAGGGGTGTTGTGGCTTGATTGCGCAACACCCCTTTTTTATGCCAAATTTTAAAAGCAATGCGCATGGGAATGTGCCACGATGGCGCGAGAGCCCAATAAATCGTTGATTTGTTGGTGTAACTCTCGTGCTGACGATGGTTGCATTCCTATTTCATTTTTTTGTATTTTCTGAGTAGATGGCCCTATCTGAAAAATGAAAATAAGCTTCATGCACGACCATCCCTACATTAAGAGAGGACTGAGGTGCCGGTGGCATAGCATGCCGAGTCATGGAAAGCCTGTCTGCGCTAAAGCTTGGAGTGAGCAATGGGCTGAGAGGGTACCCTTGGGCAACTGGTAGTTGGCACACCAGGCTGCCGTATAGTAACAGGCCCGGGGTTGCACTAACCATGCAGTCCTGGCTGCCTGGGTCAGACGGCGAAAATCCCGGCGATGCCTTACGACATGTGTGGTGCATGTGCTAGGCGTATGGTTATCGTAACGGGGGGACCATGTTGAGGCCAGAAGGTCCATATAAATGTTTCGCTCTGAGGGGAGGTGCAGACCTGCGACTTTGGCTCGGATAAACATGCTATGGCCACTAAGACCTCGACTCTACCTATTGAACAAACTAACAAATATAATGGAAAATACAAACGAAAATATAAATATTTTAAAGGTGCCAAGTGGAGAGGTTGAGTTCCTAGACTCGAAGATGGAAGTGGTGGACTCGTTGACGAAAGAAGACGGGTGTAACATAAGAAAGGCTCGTAAGAGAATCCGGTCAGACTCCTCACCCTCGTTAGAGGATAGGACCTGGACGGAGCTCTTTGAGAGCACAGATACAGACTTCACTACTGTAGCCAAGGTGAGAGAAAGATTTAGCGAAATGGTATATGTCGAAGCAGCAAAAAGAATCTCCAAGCAACTTGCGGGAGAATTGATAACCCAGTTTGATCTACTCGCTACAGTCACTAAGAGACTTATTGCTGAAAATTTAGCATTAAAGTCTTACAATAAAGGAATTATGCATGCACACAACAAGTTGGCTGAAAAAGTCGAAGGTTTAGCTGGTTCAAAGAACCAGATGTCCTATGCTGCTGCGGTGCAAGGTAATAAAGTGCCACCAGTCACTGGAAGAAGTACTAAAATACGAAGTGTGACACAGGTTGCTATGATCTCTCCCCCTGAAGGAACAAAAGTAGAAAGTGGCACTACTGACAAGTTAAAGAGCCAAGTAATGAGGATCATTGATCCTGTTAAGGACAAGATTAAGATTAAGGCTGTTAGGAGGAGAGATAATGGCAGAATTTGTATAGAGACTGCCAGT
This sequence comes from Leptopilina drosophilae, assembly GCA_032873175.1. Taxonomy (NCBI): domain Eukaryota; kingdom Metazoa; phylum Arthropoda; class Insecta; order Hymenoptera; family Figitidae; genus Leptopilina; species Leptopilina drosophilae. The sequence continues at coordinate 41 of JAVJHS010000409.1, read as the reverse complement.
GCAGAAGATATGGATAAGATCTTGAGCAATAAAGAATTAAA
>JAVJHS010000408.1:0-41331 GCA_032873175.1 Leptopilina drosophilae | reverse complement strand
TTAAATTTACTATCTAAATTAATCAAAAAAATAATATTTTTATAAGTAATTTATTCCCCTCAATATTTAATTAATTATCATAAATAATTAAATTTACTATCTAAATTAATCAAAAAAAATAATATTTTTATAAGTAATTTATTCCCCTCAATATTTAATTAATTATCATAAATAATTAAATTTACTATCTAAATTAATCAAAAAAATAATATTTTTATAAGTAATTTATTCCCCCTCAATATTTACATTAATTATTCATAAATAATTAAATTTTACTATCATAAATTATATCAAAAAAATAATATTATTTATTAAGTAAATTTATTCCCCTCAATATTTAATTTAACTTATCATAAATAATTAAAATTTTTTACTATCATACAAATTAATCAAATAAAATAATATTTTGTATAAGTAATTTATTCCCCTCCAATATTTAATTAATTATCATACAATAATTTAAATTTACCTATCTAAATTAATCAAAAAAAATAATATTTTTATAAGTAATTTATTTCCCCTCAATATTTTAATTAATTATCATATAATAATTAAATCTCTTTACTATGCTAAATTAATCAAAAAAACTAATATTTTTATAAGTTAACTTTATTCCCCTCAATATTTAATTAAATTATCATAAATAATTAAATTTACTATCTAAAATTAAATCAAAAAAATAATATTTTTATACAGTAACTTTATTCCCCTCAATATTTTAATTAATTGATCATAAGTAATTTAAATTTACTATCTTAAATTAATCAAAAAATAATATTTTTATAAGTAATTTATTCCCCTCAATATTTTAATTATAATCTATCATAAATAATTATATATTTACTATCTAAAATTTAATCAAAAAAATAATATTTTTATAAGTATTTTATTCCCCTCAATATTTTAATTTAATTAAATTAATAATTTAATTTACTATTCTAAGTTTAATAAAAAAAATACTATTTTTATAAGTAATTTATTCCCCTCAATATTTAATTAATTATCATTAAAGATACATTAAATTTACTAATCTAAATTAAATTCAAAAAACATAATATTTTTTATAAGTAATTTTATTCCACCTCAAATAATTTAATTTAGATTATCAATAAATAATTTAAATTTTACTAAACCTATATTTATTAAACAATTTAATTCTTAATCAGGTCTAAATTTTATATTCAATTAAAAAATTTCAGATTTCCTTTCTCTTGCACCTCTATTCTTAAATTTCTTTAACACTTCTTATGAAGAAAACCAGTTTTCCATTACTAATAAAAAGTATTCTCGATTAAGTGATAATTTCATTTAATTAAAAAATTATAAAAATTATAATTTTTAATTCCTTATGATATGGGGGTAACGTTTTTCCCCCCTCCCCATTATTAGATATTTTTATTCTTATTCTTTTCTCTACAGGTAATGAAATTAGCAATATTTTTAAAATAAATAGCACTCATTTATTTACATTTTTTTTCAAATCCCCTATCTAAATTAATCAAAAATAAATAATTATTTTTTATATATGTAAATTTATTCCCCTAAATATTTAATGTAATTATCATAAATAATTATAAAATTTACTATTCTAAATTAATCAAAAAAAATAATTATTTTTTATAAGTAATTATATGTCCCCTCAATATTTAACTTTAATTATCAATGAAAATAATTATAATTTTACTATTCTAAATTAATCAAAAAAATAATATTTTTATACAAGGTAATTTATTCCCCTCAATATTTAATTAATTATCATATAAATAATTAATATTTTAACTATCTAAATTTAATCAAAAAAATAATATTTTTATAAGTGAATTCTATTCCCCTCAATATTTAATTAATTTATCATAATATAATTAAAGTTTACTATCTCAAATTAATACAAAAAAATTAATATTTTCGTTTATATAAGTAATTTTATTCCCCTCAATATTTAAATTAATTTATCATAAATAAATTTATAATTTACTATCTAAATTAAACAAAAAAATAATATTTTTATAAGTTAATTTATTCCCCTCAATATGTTAATTTAGATTATCATAAATTAAAGTGTTAATTTTACTATCTAAATTCAATCAAAAAAAATAGATCCGAGGGTTGGCTGCTTGGGTTAAGTAATTAATTCCCCCTCAATATTTTAATTAATATTATCATAAATAAGATTAAATTTACTATGTACTAAATTTTGGTATCAAAAAAATAAATATTTTTTTATAAGTAATTTAATTTCCCCTCAATAATTTAATTATATTATCATAAATAATTAAAATTTACTATCATAAATTAATCAAAAAAATAATATTTTTATAAAGTAACTCTTATTCCCATCAATATTTAATTAATTATCATTAAATAAATTAAATTTACTATCTATAATTAATCAAAAACTCTATAATATTTTTATAAAGTTAATTTATTCCCTTCAATATTTAATTAATTATCATAAATAATTAAATTTACTAAACCTATTATTCTATTAAAAGAATTTAATTCTTAATCATGGTCTAAAATTTTTATATTCAATTAAAAAATTTCAGATCTTTCTTCTATGCCTCTATTCTTAAATTTCTTAAACTTCTTCACTGAGAAAAACCAGTTTTTCCATTACTAATAAAAGTATCTCCGATAAAGTATAATTCATTTAAATTATAAAAATTATAAGAATTATAATTTTCGTAATTACCCCCCTTATGAATGGGGGTAAGTTTTCCCCCCTCCCCATTATTTAGATATTTTTATTCTTATCTTTTCTTACAGTAAAAATTAGCATTTTTTAAAAAAATGTACCCCCCCCCCCCCCCCCCCCATTTTTTTTTTTTTATCCATCATTTTTTTACATTTTTTTCAATAATCCCCCTATCTAAAATTAAATCAAAAAAATAATATTTTTATAAGTAATTTATTCCCCTCAATACTTTAATTAATTATCATAAACTAAATTAAAATTTACTATCTAAATTAATCAAAAAAATAATATTTTTATAAGTTAATTTATTCCCCTCAACTATTTAATTGATATTATCATAAATGAATTAAATTTTACTATTCTAAATTAATCAAAAAAAAATATATTTTTTATAAGTAAATTTACTTCCCCCTCAATATTTAATTTAAATTATCATAAAAATAAATTAAAATTTAATATCTAAATTAATCAAAAAAAATAATATTTTTCTATAAGTAATTGTATCTCCCCTCAATATTTTAATTAATTATCATAAATAATTAAATTTACTATATAAATTAATTCAAAAAAAATAATATTTTTATAAGTAATTTATTCCCCTCAATATTTAATTAATTAATCATAAATAATTTAAATTTACTAAACATAATATTTATTAAATAAAAAAAAAATTTAATTACTTAATCTAGGTTCTAAATTTTATATTCAATTAAAAAAATTTCAGATCTTTTCTCTTGCTTCTATTCTTAAATTTCTTAAACTTCTTATGAGAGTGAAACCAGTTTTCCATTACTATTAAAAGTATCTCGATAAGTATTAATTCATTTAATTAAAAATTATAAAATATATAATTTTTTAAATTTCCTAATGAATGGGGGTAAGTTTTCCCCCCTCCCATTATTAGATTATTTTTTATTCTTATCTCTTTCTTACTCAGTAAAAATTAGCATTTTTTAAAAAAAATGCATCATTTTTTTACATTTTTTTTCAAATCCCCTATCTAAATTAATCAAAAAAACATAAATATTTTTATAAGGTAATTTATTCCCTCAATATTTAATTAATTATTCATAAATAATTATGTTTTATATTCGTACAAAAAAAATAAATACTCACTGCCTTTCCCCGACTCCTTTCGGAATTTTTTTAAATGGCGGCCACGACAATAGTAGAACTAAACAATTATCAAAAAAAAAAAAAATGACTACCGAGGGGGAGGAAATTATTAATTCACTTAAAATTTCGTGGATTTTTGGAAAAAATTAAAAAACAAAGAATAAAAATCCACTGCCTTTTCCACGTTTTTTTATTTTAGGGTTTCACTTGCGGTTAAAAATATATACAAGAAAAATTTATATCCTGAGAAAATTTTTTTAAAAGTTTTTCCTTGTAATCAACGTTGGTAATTTCAGATTCATCCAACCAAAAAGTACCCAATATAGTGATTTTCTTTCGCTTTTAAATATGACAATAAAATAAAATTGGGGTTTGGTTAAACTGTGTGAAGGAAAAGAATGTCGTAATGGAGGTTTAAAATGTCGAACTCTAATACAACAGGAATATAAAATATATTTTTAACCCCAAAAACACACGCATTTTTATTAATAAAATGTTTCCTCCAGCACACTGATAAATAAAAAGTCTCAAAAAAATAGAAGTAATTTTTTCGTCAGCAAAATGTAAATAATCGAGGGTTCCGGTGACCGGTAATTTTATTATAGTAAACATGTGGTAAAATTTTATTTTTAAACTTTTGGGATTTTATTTGTTATTATGTAAGATTTTATAGATATACTTTTATTAAAATTGCTTTTCTTCGATTTTAGATAAAGAAGAGGTTGAGGGGCTGGATGCTATAAGGGGATACGCGTGGATTCTGGACGAATATAAACTATTGTCCAGTAGGTCGATTTTGAAAAATTTTTCCCCCCCCCCCAAATTGTAATTTTAATACATTGTTTCTTGTAGAGAAATAAAAGTCTACATCTTTTTTCTTCTATAAACATTTTTCTATCTTTTTTACTTTTAAAGTTAATGAGAACAACCGCAATTTTAAAAATCGTAGAATTGTTAATGTTTTTTAACTTCAAACTCGTGATATTTTGGTTAATTTTTGATTTATTTTATTAGATAAAACAAAAACGAAATTAAACCTCAGAATGTTATCAAACACTAAATAAAGCATAGAAAAAAAAACACATATTTTTATAAAACAAAAAAATAATTAATTTTTTTTCAAAACAACTTGTAAAAAATTATAGTTTTACACTATCATCCTAACATTAAAGTTCCCATGTTTCGCATACCCTGCAAAAAAAAAAAAATCTGAGTCATTCGTGCGTCGTCTATCTCTATTTTACACATTTTCATCATAACACAATGTCTATATATTTTAAAATTTTTTATTAATAACCATTTTATAATTAAGTTTAAAATTAAATATAAAAATTTATTTAATTAACAATTAAAAAACCACCAATTCTTTAATAAAATTTATTTTAATATTATTTGTATTTGTAACCAAATATTATTTTAACAATCACAATTTACTTCACTAAAATACTTTGTGTATTAATATATTTTCACTTTCACTTTTTTTAAAAAAGTATATTCTAATAGTTACACTTAGATAATTATTTAAATAAAAGCATGCTCTCAAATGTTTGAGTCAAAACATTTAAATAAACTGTTGCACTGACATTTTGTCAAAGGAGAAACGAATAAAATTGAAAAAAATAAAAAAATAGTAAAAACCTTTTTCTGTTTCAATCAAATAATAATTTTAATTTCTTAAAATAAATTTTTTATTTAATTTTAACTTATTTTAATGGTTATTATTAAAATATATAGACATATGTGTTATGAAAATGTGTAAATAGAGATGACGACCACGATGACTCAGTTGCTAGTGCGAAACATGGGGAACAGTAAGGTTAGGATGCGCTTAAGGATTTTTAAATGTTAGTAACTTTTAAAGTTTTTATCCAATGTTAATAAAATTTTCCAGAAAACATCTCTTTTACTTATTAATGGACCAACTTTCTCACTGGAAGTTTGTCAGGTCTTAAAATTTTTCAGATAAACGAAGCGCTTGAAAGTGTTAAAACTATATTTTTAACATTGTTTTGAAAAAAAATTATTATTATTTTTTATTTAAAGATGTATTTTTGGTGACTTGACCAGAATAAATTGTAGTGGAGAAAACGTAAATATAGTGTTTGTTTTCGCTGGTCCTTTATTTATACATTTTCAAAATTCGAGCTTTCGTCTTTCCATGAAAGACTCTCATCAGGTGTATATCAAATCAATCTAAAAAATTGTTTTACAAATTAAAAAAGAAAACAAATAACGAAAATAACATATAAAATAAAAAAGAATAAACAAGTTCCTCAAATACATAATCATTTTCTCTTTCTACAAAGAGATCACAAAAAAGAGTTCCTGCACCATGTCAATCATAAAACAAATAAGTCACAGACACACAAAAATAAAAAAATAATGTCAAAGAATACATATAAAAAATACAATATACATAAGCCCAGCATTAGACAGCATTAGACATTATTAAATTTTTGTTTAAAAAAATTTTTTTTTTTCTATGCTTTATTTAGTTTTGATACATTCTTGAGGTTTAATTTCTTGTTTTTGTTTTTATCAAAAAAATAGAATAAAAAATTAACCAAAAATATCACGAGTTGAAGTTAAAAAAACATTTAATAATTCTACGATTTTTAAAAAGTGCAGTTTTTTTCTCATTGACTTTAAAAGTAAAAAAGAATAGATACGATAAATGTTTATAGAAGAAAAAAGATTGTAGAATTTTATTCTCTATAAGAACAAAACAAATGATTAAAATTGCAAATTTGAAAAAAAACTTTTAAAAAATTCGACCTTCTGGGACAATAGGTTATTCGTCAGAATCCAACGCGCTATCCCCACTGTATAGCATCCAGCCCCTCAGGTTCATTTACTTTTGGTTCGAGTGGATATCAATTAAACTGTTCTGCCGTTAAATATAATTGACGATGATCTGTCACCAAAGCTTTTTTTCAGTCGTATTAGATCCCTTGACTATCAATTATCCACAATCGCAACTGCTATGTCTGGGTTATGTCTAAAACTGTGTATGGATGAAAAAGTATGGGCCATATCGTTACAGAAATTTGTAAACAAAAAATGATTTCGAAGATTCTCATTTGTCCCCCACAAATTGACGGATGGACATCAATAAGGAAATAAGTCGGACTTTTGGTTATAACTCATCCACTACATCGATCAGGAATGGAAAATAGAACTCAATAGCTGTAGATAGATTTCATTTCCAAGTAATGGTCGTCATTCTGGTATGGACATCATCGCTGATTGTCTTTTACGCAAACCTTTAGAAATAAATTGGGCCTACTTAATAAAATTCATGGGAATCCACAGTTGATAATGCTCTCTGTTAATCGAGTATTTTCAAAGGAACTTGTAAAAATTGCTTCATGGCAGAAGACATTAAATTCGATTCTTCGGAGCAACTGTTTTTGCACATGTCCTACATACTTGGCTGCTCAGGACATATATATAAAAATTTAAACGTTTTGACATAAATGGAGTCGGAAATAGACAATGGATTCTGATTCCGATTCAGAAAATTTATGATTCCGGATACCGAGATTTTTTATACTCGAGAAACGTCGATAATCAAAAAATGGATATAATATCCCACCAATAAATAAGATTGTTGAAAAATTTGCAAAAAAATTAAAAGATCAGGAGAAACTAAGAAATTAAACTCGGAAATTATTGTGAAGTTTGCGACGAAGATCTTATTAAGTTCCCTCTAGACGTGTGGTCAAACAAGGTGGAATAGTATCGTATAATATGATTTCAGCTAGATTAAAATAATGAATTGAAAAATCGATTTGTTAATTTAATTCAAAAATATGGAAGGCTCACAAATGTTGGCATATAACAGAAGAAGAGTGGAAACTTATTGTCCATTCTTCAACCTCAATCTTAAATATGTTTTAAAAAGTTATCTGAAACATTAAGCGGGAGTTAAACATGCAACATTAACAATCTGTCGTTCATAGGTAATTAATATCGATATTAGATATTATCGAGCGGGGTTTTTGTGTCACGAACTGGATACAAAAAAAGTTGATTCGTAATTCGATTCGATGAGGCTATTTATTAAAGGCTTTGCTCAAAAAGGTCAAGATAAAATTGTTAAAGCATTATTCGAAATCCAATTGGACTTTACTGCCACTGTACTCATTTCTTGACCTCACGATAAAAACTAGAAACATTTGGTATTAAAACCGTTTGGGGAAAAGAAAAAACTAATGGAAGAATCATATAAGTAATATTCCAAAACAAATCTCTTGAAAACGAAAATATTTAAATCTACCTGAAGATACACGAAAAGCGCAAGAAGAAAAAAATATGAAAAAGATGTCTCCGATGAGGATACATTATACCAACTCAGTGAATGCATTAATTCAAGAAAAGAAGAAGACTCTGACAACTTTTAAATGGAACCAAGAATTGGGGAAAAAAACCCCCAAAACCTAAAAAAAACTTTCTTTTGGACCGTGCTCATTTCGTAACACGGATATATTGGACTGGTGGAGTAAAAATGAAGTCACTATTTTGCGTTTAGCAAGAATGAGCTAAAGATTTATTAGCTTTTGGGTATGTGCTACAAGCGTTCCGGCTGAAACTTTTGTTTTCCAAAGCGGGAATTACTTTTTGAGAAAACATAGAACACCGTCTTAGTTTCAGCAAAAATTGAGAGTAGTATTTTTATGTTTAAACTCTTGGTTGTCAGTTCAATATCAGGAAAAATTCAAAAAGCAATTTAAAAAATTAGTATAAAACGTTAAAAGTTTTCAAAATTTAAGTTATTAAATTTTATTTGCTAAAAAAATAATTATACAATGTTTTATAATCTGCTGTGTAAAATATTGTTTTATTTTTAATTAAAGATTTATAAAAAAATAAAGTATTTAATTTATACTTAAAAACTGTAATAGATCTTTTTCTAACTACTATTTTACGATAACTATTTCAAGTCTTTGAATCTTGTCTTGGTCTTGACCACTTGTCTCGTCTCGTCTTGAAAAGGACAAGATGAGAAAAACGGATATCTTGGTCCTCACGTCCTTGACGACGATTGTCTCGTCTCGTCTCGAAAGTCTCGAGTCTTGCGGCATCACTAGATGGAGGGTCTGAAGCTTTTTCAAAGTCACCTATAAGTCGTAAATTTTAACCGAATTCAATTTTTCTTTTTGGAGAATGTCAGACTATAAATTCGTAAGAATACTGTAAAATTTAAAAATTTATATTTGTTTAAAAACAAAATTATTATTATTATTGTTATTTACTAACTTTTTACATATTTGATCTTTAAGAGGTATTTTTTCTTATTTTGCAATTTACCGGACCTAACATTTAATTAACCTATTCTAGAATATCTATTCTAGACAAAGACGAGACAAAAAACTTTAAAATACCAAGACTAAGATTCAAGACTCGAAAAACTATCGTTAAATACCAGTGTCGGGATTAGAAAAAGTACGAAAAACTAACACTTTGAATATTTATTAATTCCTATAAAATAATAGTAAAATAGTACAATCTATATTTTATGAAATTATTCTGTGAATTTTTAGTTATAATTCCTAAAATTTTAGTTTAATGTAAAAAGTGAAATATAAGACCCAACTTTTTCATCAATTTATAAATTTTATCCATGGAAAAACAATAAAATGGTTTTTAACAGACTTAACTTTTTTTGCAATTTTTTCAATCTAACCATATGGGTGATTTTCAAATAAATGTGATTTTTTTGAATAAGACCATTTCTTCTGCTAAAAAATAGTGAACTCCCCAAATTTGAAATTTTATTATCATATTCCACGTACATTTTTGTTATTAAAAAGTATATGTTCAAATGATAACTTACAAGATTTTAAATATTTCTAGAAGTTAACGATGGAAAACACAAAGAAAATGCAATAAGTTTACATGCCACGGAACCTGACCATTTTTCCACGGTCCTGACATGTGTGTCACAAGTTTAAAACACGTAAAGAAATAAAAAATCGAATATAATATTTTTCTTTTCAAGTGTTCGCACTTCAAAATAATACCAGTTAGAAAGTCATTTAAACATAAAATTGAGTAATAAAATCACGATGGACCGTTAAACATGTGTTGAAGAACGTATCGTGCAATTTTAGTACATCATAAAAGGTGCTCGTTTATGTTTAAAATCTGACTTTTCTTCTGGAATTATTTTGAAGTTGCGTAAAACATCTGGAAATTTTTGGCCTAGCAAAATATTTATTCGATAGTTTTAATATTTCTTTACGTGTTTTAAACTGTGACACACATGGTCAGGGACCGTGGAAAAAATGTCAGGTTCCGTGGCAGTGTAACTTTTGCTTTTTCTTTGTGTTTTCCATCGTTACTTTTAGAAATATTTATAAATCTTGTAGTTTTCATTTGAACATATACTTTAATAACAAAAATGTACTGGCATATGTAATTAAATTTCAAAATTTGGTTCACCTATTTTTGCAGAAAAATGTCTTATTCAAAAAAATCACATTTATTTGAAAATCACCCATATGGTCGATTGAATAAATTGCCAAAAAAAAGTTAAGTGTTTAAAAATTTTATTTTTTTTCCTGTATAAAATTTTTAAATTGATGAAAAAAGTTGGTCTTATATTTCACTTTTTACATTATAAACTAAAATTTTAGATTTATAACTAAAATTCACAGATTAATTTCATAAACTATAGATGTACTATTTACTATATTTTATAGGTATAATAAACTTATTCAAGTGTTAGTTTTTCGTCATTTTTTCTAATCCCGAAACTGTCTTTATCGATCGTTTTCGAGTCTTGACTCTTGTCTTGGTTATTTAAAGTTTTTGTCTCGGTTTGTCTAGAATAGATATTCTAGAATAGGTATTAATGTTAGGTCCGGTAAATTGCAAAATTAGAAAAAATACCCTTCTTTAGATACAATATGTAAAAAAGTTAGTAAATAAACAATCATAATAATAATTTGTTTTAAACAAATATAAATTTTTATATTTTTACAGTATTCTTACGAATTTATAGTCTGACGATTCTCCAAATATAGAAATAAAATTTGAATTCGGGTTAAAATTTAACGACTTATAGGTGACTTTGCAAAAAGCTTCAGACCCGCCATCTAGTGATGGCCGCAAGACTCGAGACTTTTCGATGAGGAGACGGAGACAAATCGTCGTCAAGACGGGAGACCAAGATGAACGTTTTTCTCATTCTTGTCTTTTCAAGACGAGACGAGACAAGTGTCAAGACCAAGACAAGATTCAAGACTTGTCAAGTTATCGTAAAATAGTAGTTAGAAAAAGATTATTACAGTTTTTTAAGTATAATGAAATACTTTATTTTTTATAAATCTTTATTTAAAATAAAACAATATTTTACACAGCAGATTATAAAACATTGTTTAATTATTTTTTAGCAAATAAAATTTATTAACTTATATATTTAAAACTTTTAAAGTTTTTACTAATTTTTTAAGTGCTTTTTGATGTTTTCTGATATTGAACTTGAACAACCTTAGAGTTTAAACATAAACTACTCTCAATTTTGCTAGATACTAAGACGGTTTCTATGTTTTCGCAAAAGTATTCCCGCTTTGGAAAACAAAAGTCCAGCCGGAACCGCTTGTAGCAACATTACAGCTACTAAATCTTTAGCCATTCTTGCTAAACGCGAAAAAAGTGACTTCATTTTTACTCCACCAGTCCATTATATCCGTGTTACGATGAGCAACGGTCAAAAGAAAGAAAGTAGTGGTCCATTTCGTGTTTCCATTTAAAAGTGTCAGAGTATTCTTCTTTCTTGGGAAATATTGCATTCACGGATTTTGCTATAATTTAATCATCATCGGAGTCATCTTTTTCATAATTTTTTTCTTCTTGCGCTTTTCGTGTATCTTCAGGTAGATTAGAATATTTCGTTTTCATAGATTTGTTTGAAATTACTTATATGATTCTTCCATTAGTTCTTTTCCCCAAAACGGTTGTACCAAAGTGTTTCTAGTTTATTATTTCGTGGGTCAAGAATGAGTACAGTGCAGTAAGACCCAATTGGATTTCGAAATCATGCTTAACAATTTTATCTTGACCTTTTTAGGAAGCATTAATAATAGCCTCATCGAATGAATTACGATCAACTTTTGGATCCATGTTCGTGACACAAACGATCGATAAAATCTAATACGATATTAATACCTATTACGACAGATTGTAAATGTTGCATTTGTGTATTATCCGCTTAATGTGTTCAGATAACTTTTTAAAACTTTTAAGATGAGGTTGAAGAATGGACATAAGTTTCCACTCTTCTTAGGTTATATGCCAATCATTGTGAGCCTTCCATATTTTGAATTAAAGTAACAAATGAATTTTTTCATTTTTTAATCTAGCTGATATCATCGATTATACGAACTATTCCACCTTGTTGACACATCTAGAGGGAACTTAATAAGGATCTTCGTCGCAAAACTTCAACAATAATTTCCGAGTTTATTTCTTAGTTTCTCTGTTCTTTTAATTTTTTGCAAATTTTTCACAATTTATTTATTGGTGGGATATTATCCCATTTTTTGATTATCGACGTTCTTCAGTATAAAAAATTCTCGGTATCGGAATTCATAATTTTCTGAATCGGAATCAGATTCAATGTCGATTTCGACTCCAGTTATGTCAACGTTTAAATTTTTTATTATGTCCTGAGCAGCCAAGTTTAGGACATGTGCAACACAGTTGCTCGAAAGAATCGAATTCAATGTCTTCTGCATGAAGCAATTTTTCAAAGTTCCTTTGAAAAATACTCGATTAACAGAAGCATTATCAACTGTTGATTCCCATGATTTTATTAAGTAGGCCACAATTTTTCTAAAGGTTTGTAAAAGAAATCAGCGAGGTCCATACCAGAATGACGACATTTACTTGGAATGAAATCTACAGCTATTGAGTTATTTTTCCATTCCTGTTCGATGTCGTGGATAGTTATACCATAGCCGGATCTTATTTCTTATTGATGGTCCATCCGTCAATTGTGAAAATGAGAATCTCGAATCATTTTTGTTTTAAAAATTTCTGTAACGATATGCACTCATTACTTCATCATACACCGTTTTAACATAACCAGAACATAAGCAGTGCGATGTGGATATTGATAGTCAGGACTAATTCGCTGAAAAAAAGCTTTGTGACAGATCATCTGTCAATTATATTTAAACGGCAACAGTTTTTAATTGATATCAACTCGACCAAAAGTAAATGAACTGGAGGGGCTGGATGCTATAAGGGGATACGCGGTGGATTCTGACGACATAATCTATTGTCTCAGAAGGTTCCGATTTTTAAAAGTTTTTCAAATTGCAATTTTACTCATTGTTTCTTATAGAGAATAAAAACATTCTACATCTTTTTTCTTCTCTAAACATGTATCTATCTTTTTTACTTTTAAAGTCAATGAGGAAAAACTTGCATTTTTAAAAATCGTAGAATTTTAATGTTTTTTAACTTCAACTCGTGGATATTTTGGTTTAATTTTTTATTTATTTTTTGATAAAAACAAAAACAAAATTAAACTCTCAGAATGTATCAATAACTAAATAATAGCATAGGAAAAAAAAAATTTTTTTTAAAACAAAAATTAATAATGTCTAATGCGCTATCTAATGGCGGCTTATGTATATGTATTTTTTATATGTATTTTTGACGATTATGTTTTATTTTTGTGTGTCTGTTGACTTTTTGTTTTATGTTTGACATGGTGTGAGAAAGAACTCTTTTTCGTGATCTCTCTAGAAAGAGAAAATGATTTTGTTTTGAACTTGTTTTTCTTTTTTATTTTAGTATGTTATTTCTTAAGTGTTTTCTTTTTTAATTTGTAAAACAATTTTTTAGATTGATTTGATATAACCTGGATGGAGGTCTTTCATGTGGAAAGACGAAAGCTCGAATTTTGAAAATGTATAAATAAAGGACCAGCGAAAACAAACACTATTTTACGTTTCCTCACTACAATTTATTCTGGTCAACACCAAAATACATCTTGAAATAAAAAATAATAATAATTTTTTTTTCCAAAAACAATGTAAAAATATAGTTTTACACTTTCAAGCGCTTCGTTTATCTGAAAAATTTTAAGACCTGACAAACTTCCAGTGAGCAAGTTGTCCATTAATAAGTAAAAGATGTTTTCTGGGAAAATTTTATTAAAACATTTGGATAAAAACTTTAAAAGTTACTAACATTTTTAAAAATTCTAAGCTCATCCTAACCTTACAGTTCCCCTGTTTCGCACTGCAACTGAGTCATCGTGGTCGTCATCTCTATTTACACATTTTCATACCACAATGTCTATTTATTTATAATAACCATTAAAATAAGTTAAAATTAAATAAAAAATTTATTTAAGACATTAATTTATTAATTTGATTGAAACAGAAAAAAGTGTTTACTATTTTTTATTTTTCATTTTATTCGTTTCTCCCTTGACACAATGTCAGTGCACAGTTTTTAAATGTTTTGACTCAAAACAAGTTGAGAGCATGCTTTTATTTAAAAATTACTAATTTAACTATTAGAATACTTTTTTAAAAAAACGTGAAGTGAAATATTAATACCCAAGTATTTAGTGAAGTAAATTGTGATTTTGTTAAATAATATTTGGTACAAATACAAATAATATTAAAAAAATTTTATTAAAGAATTGTGTTTTTAATTGTTAATAAATCAAAATTTTTTATTTAATTTTAACTTATTTTAATGGTTATTATAAATATATTAGACATTGTGTTATGAAAATGTGTAAATAGAGTTGACGACCCACGATGGACTCAGTATTGCAGGGTGCGAAAACATGTGGGCCACTTTAAGGTTAGGCTGATAGTGTAAAACTATATTTTTTTACATTGTTTTGAAAAAAAAAATTATTATTTTTTGTTTTAAAAATAAGTTTTTTTCTATGCTTTATTTAGTTTTGATACATTCTGAGGTTTAAATTTCGTTTCTGTTTTATCAAAAAAATATAAAAATTAACCAAAATATCACGGAGTTGATGTTAAAAAACATAAAAATTCTTACGGATTTTTAAAATTGCGGTTGTTTCTCATTAACTTTTAAAAGGTAAAAAGATAGAAAAATGTTTATAGAAGAAAAAAGATGTCGACTTTTATTCTCTACAAGAAACAATGATTAAAATGACAATTTGAAAAATTTTTCAAAATCGACCTACTGGACAATAGTTATTCGCGTCAGAATCCACGACGTATCCCCTTATAGCATCCAGCCCTCCAATACTGCTTCTTTATCTAAAAATCTGAAGTAAAACAATTTTAATAAAAGTATACTATAAAATCTTACATAATAAAACCTAAAAATCCAAAAGTTTAAATATAAATTTTACCACATGTTTACTATAATATATTACCAACCTGATTATTATTTTGCTGACGAAAAAAATTCTTCTAATTTTTTTGAGACTTTTTATCAGTGTCTGGAGGGAAACATTTTTAATATAAACAACGCAGTGTGTTTTTGGTTTAAAATATTTTTATATTCCTGTTGTATTAGTGTTCGACATTTTAAACTCCATTACGACATTCTTTTCCTCACACAGTTATACATACCCCAATTTTATTATATTGTCATATTTAAAGCGAAAGAAATTCACTATATTGGTACTTTTTTCGCTGATGAATCTGAAATTACCAAACGTTGATTCAAGGAAAAAACTTTTTAAAAAAATTTTCTCAGGATTATAAATTTTTCTTGTATAATTTTTAACCCAAGTAAACCCTAAAATAAAAAAACGTGGAAAAGGGCTGTGATTTTTTATTTCTTTTTTTTCGATTTTTTTCCAAAAATCACGAAAATTTTAGTGAATTAATAATTCCTCCCCCTCGGTAGTCATTTTTTTTTTTGATAATTGTTTATTCTAATGTCGTGCGCCATTTAAAAAAATTCCAAGTCGGGGAAAGCAGTGATATTTATTTTTTTTGTCGAATATAAAATAATTATTTATGATAATTAATTAAATATTGAGGGGAATAAATTACTTATAAAAATATTATTTTTTTGATTAATTTAGATAGGGGATTTGAAAAAAATGTAAAAAAATGATGCATTTTTTTAAAAAATGCCTAATTGTTTTACCGTAAAGAAAAGATAAGAATAAATCTATCTAATAATGGGAGGGGGGAAAAATTCTTACCCAATTCATAAGGAATTAAAACTTATAATTTTATAATTTTTAATTTAAATGAATAATACTTAATCGAGACAGGCGTCGAGAATTGCGTCGGTCGGGACGACGGTCCATGCAGAAAGCGCTACGAGATTACACAAGAACGGTAAATACTTTTATTAGTAATGGAAAACTGGTTTTCTCATAAAGAAAGTTTAGAAAATTTAAGAATCGAGGCCAAGAGAAAGATCTGAAATTTTTTAATTGAATATAAAATTTAGACCTGTTTTAAGAATTTTTAAATTTATAATAAATATTAGTTTAGTAAATTTAATTATTTATGATAATTAATTAAATATATGAGGGGAATTAAATTACTTATAAAAATATTATTTTTTTGATTAATTTAGATAGTAAATTTAATGATTTCTGATAATTTAATTTTATAGTGAGGGGAATAAATTACTTATAAAAATATTATTTTTTTGATTATATTTAGATAGTAAATTTAATTATTTATGATAATCTAATTAAATATTCGAGAGGGAATAAATTACTTATAAAAATATTATTTTTTTGATTAAATTTAGATAGTACATTTAATTATTTTTGATAATTAATTTAACTATTGAGGGGATATAAATTACTTCTAAAATACTATTATTTTTTTGATTAATTTAGATAGTAAATTTAATTATTTATGATAATTAATTAAATATTGATGGGAATAAATTACTTATTTAAAAATATTATTTTTTTGATTAATTTAGATAGGGGGATTTGAAAAAAAATGTAAAAAAAATGATGCATTTTTTTAAAAAATGCTAATTTTTTACTGTAAGAAAAGATAAGAATAAAAATATCTAATAATGGGAGGGGGGAAAACTTACCCCCATTCATAAGGAATTTAAAATTCTAATTTTATAATTTTTAATTTAAATGAATTATACTTATCGAGATACTTTTATTGAGTAATGGAAAAACTGGGTTTCTCATAAGAAGTTTAAGAAATTTACGAATATGAGGCAAGAGAAAAGATGCTGAAATTTTTTAATTGGAATAAAATATTTAGGACCTGATTACGAATTTAAATTTTTAATAAATATAGGTTTAGTAAATTTAATTATTTATGATAATTAATTAAAATATTGAGTGGATTAATACCATTACTTATAAAAATTTTATTTTTTTTGATTATTTTAGATAGTAAATTTAAGTATTTATGATAATTAATTAAATATTGAGGGGAATAAATTACTTATTAATACTATTATTTTTTTGACTAATTTAGATTGTAGCCAATTTAATTATTTATGATAATTAATTAAATATTGAGGGGAATAAATTACTTATAAAAAATATTATTTTTTTGATTTATTTAGATAGTAAATTTAATTATTTCATGATAATTAATTCAATATTGAGGGGGAATAAATTAATTATAAAAAAATATTATTTTTTTGATTAATTTAGAAAGTAACTTTTAATTATTTATGATAATTAATTAAATATTGAGGGGAATAAATTACTTATATTAAATATTATTTTTTTGCATTAATTTAGATAGCTAAATTTTAATGATTTATGATAATTAATTAAATATTGAGGGGAATAATATTTATTATAAAAATATTATTTTTTTGATTAATTTAGATAGGAAATTTAATTATTTATGATAATTAATTAAATATTGAGGGGAATAAATTACTTATAAAAATATTATTTTTGTTGATTAATTTAGATAGTAAAATTTAATTATTTATGCTAATTAATTAAATATTGAGGGGAGGGAATAAATTACTTATAACAAAATATTATTTTTTTGATTAAATTTAGATAGTAAATTTAATTATTTATGATAATTAATTAATTATTGAGGGGAATAAATTACTTCTAAAAAATATTATTTTCTTTGATTAATTTAGATAGTAAATTTAATTATTTTTGATATATTAATTTTAAATATTGAGAGGGAATAAATAACTTATAAAAATATTATTTTTTTGCTTCATTTAGATAGGGGATTTGAAAAAAAATGTAAAAAAAAAATGATGCATTTTTTTTAAAATATGCTAATTTTTACTGTAAGAAAAGATAAGAATAAAAAATATCTCTACTAATGGGGCGGGGGAAAACTTAACCCCATTCATAAGGAATTAAAAATTATAATTTTTATAACTTTTTAAATTAAATGAATTTCTACTTATCGAGATACTTTTATTAGTAATGGAAAAAAAAACCTTAGTGTTTTCTCATAAGAAGTTTTTAGAAATTTAAAGAATCGAGGCACAAGAGAAAGATCTGAAACTTTTTTAATTGAATCTACTTTAGACCTGATTAAGAATTTAAATTTTTTAATAAATATAGCGGATTGATTATAGTTAAATTTCACACTTATTTATGATACAATTAATTTGAAAATATTGAGGGGAATAAATTACTTAAACAAAATATGATTTTTTTGATTAATTTAGATAGTAAATGTAATAATTAATGATATCTAATTAAATATTGAGAGGGAATAAATTACTTATAAAAATATTATTTTTTTGATTAATTTAGATAGTAAATTTAATTATTTATGCTAATTAATTAAATATTGAGGGGAATAAATTACTTATAAAAATATTATTTTTTTGATTAATTTTTTCAGATAGTAAATTTAATTTTTTATGATAAATTAATTAAATATTGAGGGGAATTACATTACTTATAAAAAAATATTATTTTTTTGATTAATTTAGATAGTAAATTTAATTATTTATGATAATTAAGTAATCATTGAGGGGATTAAATTACTTTTAAAAATATTATTTTTTTGATTAATTTAGATAGTAAATTTAATTATTTATGATAATTAATTAAATATTGAGGGGAATAAATTACTTATAAAAATATTATTTTTTTAATTAATTTAGATAGTAAATTTAATTATTTATGATAATTAATTAATTATTGAGGGGAATAAATTACTTATAAAAATATTATTTTTTTGATTATTTTTAGATAGTAAATTTAATTATTTAGGATAATTAAGGTAAATATTTGAGGGGAATAAATTACCTTATAAAAATATTATTTTTTTGATTAATTAAGATAGTAAATTTAATTATTTATGATAATTAATTAAATATTGAGGGGAATAATCTACTTATAAAACTTATTATTTTTTTGATAAATTTAGATCAGTAAATTTAATTATTTATGATAAATAATTAAATATTGAGGGGAATATAAATTACTTCAGAACTATTATTTTTTTTGAATTAATTTTAGATAGTAAATTTAATTAATTTATTATAATTAATTAAAATATTGTGGGGAATAAATTACTTATAAAAATATTTATTTTTTTGATTAAGTTAGATTAATGTAAATTTAATTATTTATGATAATTAATTAAATATTGAGGGGAAATAAATTTTCTTATAAAAATTATTATTTTTTTGATTAATTTAGATAGTAAATTTAATTTTTTATGATAATTAATTAAATATTGAGGGGAATTAAATTACTTATGAAAAATATTATTTTTTTGAATTAATTTTGATAGTAAATTTAATTATTTATGATAATTAATTAATATTTTGAGGGGAAATAAATTACTTATAAAAAATATTATTTTTTTGATTAATTTTAGATTGTAAATTTAATTATTTATGATAATTATTTAAATATTGAGGGGAAATAAGATTGACTTATAAAAATATTATTTTTTTGATTAATTTAGATAGCATAAATTTAATTATTTATGATAAAGAATTAAATACTTGATGGGGAATATAAATTACTTATAAAAATATTATTTTTTTGATTAATTTAGATAGTAAATTTTAATTAATTTATGATAATTAATTAAATATTGAGGGGAATAAATTACTTATAAAAATATTTATTTTTTGATTAATTTAGATAGGGGATTTGAAAAATAAAATGTAAAAAATATGATGCATTTTTTTAAAACAATGTCTAATTTTTTCTGTAAGAAAAGTTAAGATATAAAAATATCTAATATTGGGAGGGGGGAAAACTTACCCCCATTCATAAGGAAATTAAATAATTATAATTTTCTAATTAATTTGAATTATGAATTATATTATCGAGATACTTTTATTAGTATTGGAAATACTGGTTTTTCATAAGAAGTTTAAGAAAGTTAAGAATAGAGGAAAGAGTTAGATCTGAATTTTTTATTGAATATAATATTTCAGACCTGAGTAAGAAAATGGAATGGGTGATAAATAGTGGGGAGGTAGTGATTGGAGTGGAAGTGTAGTAAGGATTTGTAGGTGAGGGGATGTAAATTACTGATATATAAAATAGTATTGTTGGGGAGTTTATTTTAGATGTAGGTAAGGGATATGGTGGAGGAGTAATGTTGGTTTTGTGGGGGGGTTGTATTGTAGGTGTTAATTTTTGGTGGGGGGTGTTGGAGGGGGTGAGTGGTAAAAATATGGAATGGTGGGAGGTGTTGGTAGGTTTGTGGTTGGGTGTTTTGTGTTGATGATAGTGTTATAATTTGTATGTCTTGGGTGTTTGTGTATTGTGTGTAGATGTTTTGTTGATAAGATATAATTATGTTTTAATAAAGTAATGGAAAATTAAGAAATTTTAATTCAAGAATATATAAAGTAGAAAGATCTGAAATTTGATTATAATTGAATAGAATATATAGGTAAATAAAAATAGTGAGTTTAATAGATAATGATAGGTTGACTACGAGCCCTCCGTATTTAATTGATATAATATAAATAATTAAATAATGATAAAAAATAAATAATAATAATATTACGTACTCAAAAAATTGGAATAGATAGTAAGAATTTATATAATAATATAGAATAACTAAATAATAAATTGAAAATAATATAAAGAATAAAATAAAAAAATTATATTATAAGAATAAAAAAATAACAATTTATAAAGTAAAAATAATACGATAATAATAATAATAATAATATATAAAAACATAGAAAAATAATAATATAAATTACTTATAAAAATATTATTTTTTTGATTAATTTTGATAGTAAAATTTAATTATTTTGGATAATTAATTTAAAATATTGAGGGGAATAAATTACTTATAAAAATATTATTTTTTTGATTAATTTAGATAGTAAATTTAATTATTTATGGATAATTAATTAAATTTTGAGGGGAATAAATTACTTATAAAAAATATTATTTTTTTGATTAATTTAGCTAGTAAATTTAATTATTTATGATAATTAATTAAAATATTGGTGGGGAATAAATTACTTATAAAAATATTATTTTTGTGATTAATTTAGATAGTAAATTTTACTTATTTATGATAATTAATTAAATATTGAGGGGAATAAATTACTTATAAAAATATTATTTTTTTGAATTAATTTAGATAGTAAATTTAATTATTTTATGATAATTAATTAAATTTTGAGGGGAATAAATGAATTACTTATAAAAATATTCTTTTTTTTGATTAATTTAGATCGTAAATTTTAATGTATTTATGATATTTATTTCAAATATTGAGGGGGAATAAATTACTTATAAAAATATTATTTTTTTGATTAATTTACGATTAGCTAAATTTAATTATTTATGATCATTAATTAAAATATGAGGGGAATAAAAGTTTACTTATAAAATATATTCTTTCTTTTGCTTAATTTAGATAGTAAATTTATTTATTTATGATAATTAATTAAATATTGAGGGGAATAAATTACTTATAAAAAATATTATTTTTTTGATTTATTTAGATAGTAAATTTAATTAATTATGATAATTAATTTAAATATTGAGGGGGGAATTAAATTACTTATAAAAATATTATTTTTTGGATTAATTTAGATAGTAAATTAAATTATTTATGATTAATTAATTTAAATTATTGGAGGGGAAATAATTACTTATAAAAAATATTATTTTTTTGATTAATTTAGAGATAGGGGGATTTGAAAAAAAAATATGTAAAAAACAATGATGCATTTTTTTAAAAAATGCTAATTTTTACTGTAAGAAAATGATTAAGAATAAAAAATATCGAATAATGGGCGGGGGGAAGGGGGGAAAACTTACCCCCATTCTTAAGGAATTTAAAAATTTTAATTTTATAATTTTTACTTAAAATGAATTATTACTTATCGAGATACTTTTATTAGTAATGGAAAACTGGTTTTCTTCATAAGACGTTTAAGAAAATTTAAGACTAGAGGCAAGTAGAAAAGATCTGAAATGTTTTAAATTGAATATAAAAATTTCGACCTGATTAAGAATTAAATTTTTAATACATATAGGTTTAGTAAATTTAATTATGTTATGATAATTAATTAAATATTGGGTGGAATAAATTACTTATAAAAATATTATTTTTTTGATTCATTTAGATAGTAAATTTAATTATTTACTGATAATTAATTAAATATTGAGGGGAATAAATTACTTATAAAAATAGTATTTTTTTGATTAATTTAGATTAGTAAATTTAATTTTTTTTTTTTTTTCCCCCCCATTTTTTATTTATGATAATTAATTCAATATTGGAGGGAATAAATTACTTATAAACATATTATTTTTTTGAATAATTTAGATAGTAAATTTATTTATTTATGATAATTAATTAAATATTGAGGGGAAGAAATAACTTATAAAAATTATTATTTTTTTGATTAATTTAGATAGTAAATTTAATTATTTATGATAATTATTTAAATATTGAGGGGAATAAATTACTTATAAAAATATTATTTTTTTGTTTAATGTAGATAGTAAATTTAATTATTTATGATTATTAATGAAATATTGTGGGGAATAAATTACTTATAAAAATATTATTTTTTTGATTTAATTTAGATAGTAAATTTAATTATTTATGATAATTAAATTAAATATTGAGGGGAATAAATTAACTTATAAAAATATTATTTTTTTGATTAATTTAGATAGTAAATTTTAATTATTTTATGATAATTAATTAAATTATTGAGGGGAATAAAATTACTTATAAAAATAGTATTTTTTTGATTAATTTAAGTAGTAAATTTAATTATTTATGTTAATTAAATAAATATTGAGGGCGAATAAATTACTTATAAAAATATTATTTTTTTTGATTAATTTAGATAGTAAATTTAATTATTGTATGTTAATTTAATTAAATATTGAGGGGAAAAAATTACTTATTAAAACTTATTTTCTTATTTTTTGGATTAATTTAGATATTAAATTTAATTATTTATGATAATTAATTAAATATTGAGGGGAATAAATTACTTATAAAAATATTATTTTTTTTGAGTAATTTAGATAGGGGCTTTGAAAAAAAATGTAAAAAAAATGATGCATTTTTTTTAAAAAAATAATATTTTTATAAGTAATTTATTCCCCTCAATATTTAAGTAAATTATCATAAATAATTAAATATACTATCTAAATTAATCAAAAAAATAAGATTTTTATAAGTAATTTAGTTACCCTCAATATTTTAATTAATTTATCATAAATAATTAAATTGACTTTCTAAATTTAATCAAAAATAATAATATTTTTTATAAGTAATTTATTCCCCACAATATTTAATTAATTATCTTATAAATAATTAAATTTACTATCTAAATTAATCAAAAAAATAAGATTTTTATACGTAATTTATTCCCCTCAATATATAATTAAGTATCATTTTTTTTTTTTGTTTTTAAATAAGTAACATTACTATCTAAATTAATCAATAGAACACATAATATTTATTATAAGTAATTTATTCCCCTCAATATTTAAATTAATTATCATAAATAATTAAATTTACTATCTAAAATTAATCAAAAAAATACATATTTTTATAAGTAATTTATTCCCCTCAATATTTAATTTAATTATCATAAATTAATTAAATTTACTCTCTAAATTATAATCAAAAAAATAATATTTTTTATAAGTAATTTATTCCCCTCAATATTTAATTAATTATCATAAATAATTAAATTTACTATCTAAATTAATCAAAAAAATAATATTTTTATTAAGTAATTTTATTCCCCTCAATATTTAATTAATTATCATAAATAATTAAATTTACTATCTAAAATAATCAAGAAAAATAATAATTTTTATAAGTAATTTATTCCCCTCAATATTTAATTAATTATCATAAATAAATTAATTTACTATCTAAAATTAATCAAAAAAATAATACTTTATATAAGTATATTTATGCCCCTCAATATTTATATTAATTATCATAAATAATTAAATTTACTATCTAAATTAATCAAAAAAATAATATTTTTATTAAGTAATTTTATTCCCCTCAATATTTAATTAATTATCATAAATAATTAAATTTACTATTCTAAATTAATCAAAAAAATAATATTTTTATAAGTAATTTATTCCCCTCAATATTTAAGTATTTATCATAAATAATTAAATTTACTATTCTAATAGTAATCAAAAAAATAATATTTTAATAAGTAATTTAATTCCCCTCAATATTTAATTAATTAGCATAAATAATTAAATTTAAATCTAAATTATATCAAAAAAAATAATATTTTTATAAGTAATTTATTCCCCTCAATATTTAATTTATTATCATCAATAAATTAAATTTACAAAACCTATATTTATTAAAAATTTAAATTCGTAATCAGGTCTTAATTTTTATGAATTCAATTAAAAAATTTCAGATCTTTCTCTTGCCTCTATTCTTAAATTTCTTAAACTTCTTATGAGGAAACCAGTTTTCCATTACTAATAAAAAGTTTCGCGCTAAGTATAATTTCATTTAATTAAAAATTATAAAATTATAATTTTTAAATCTTGATGAATGGGGGTTAGTTTTCCCCCCTCCCATTATTAGATATTTTCTTATTCTTATTCTTTTCTTACAGTAAAAAATGTAGCATTTTTTAAAAAAATGCATCATTTTTTTACCATTTTTTTTCAATCCCCTATCTAAATTAATCAAAAAAATAATATTTTTATAAGTAATTTATTCCCCTCAATATTTAATTAATTATCATAAATAATTTAAATTTCACTATCTAAATTAATCAAAAAAATAATATTTTTATAAGTAATTTATTCCCCTCAATATTTAATTAATTTTCATAAATAATTAAATTTACTATCTAAATTAATCAAAAAACTACTATTTTTTATTAAGTAATTTTATTCCCCTCAATATTTAATTAATTATCATAAATAATTAAATTTACTATCTAAATTAATCTAAAAAAAAATAATATTTTTATCAGTAATTTATTCCCCTCAATATTTAATTAATTATCATAAATAATTAAATTTACTATTTAAATTAATTCAAAAAAATAATATTTTTTATAAGTAATTTATTCCCCTCAATATTTAATTAATTAAGCATAAATAATTAAATTTACTATCTAAATTAATCAAAAAAATAATAATTTTTCTAAGTATTTTATTCCCCTCAATATTGTATTAATTATCATAAATAATTAAATTTACTATCTAAATTAATCAAAAAAATAATATTTTGATAAGTAATTTATTTCCCCTCAATTATTATTTAATTATCATAAATAATTAAAATTTACTAAACCTATATTTATTAAAAATTTTAATTCTTAATCAGGTCTTAAATATTTTATATTCAATTAAAAAATTTCAGATCTGTCCTCTTGCCTCTATTCTTAAATTTCTTAAATCTTCTTATGAGAAAACCAGTTTTCCATTACTAAATAAAAAGTATCCTCGCTATGTATATTTCATTTAATTAAAATTTATATAAATTATATTTTTTAATTCCTTGATGAATGGGGGGTAAGTTTTCCCCCCTCCCATTATTAGATATTTTTATTCTTATCTTTTCTTACAGTAAAAATTAGCAATTTTTTAAAAAAAAATGCATCATTTTTTTACATTTTTTTCAAATTCCCCTATCTAAAATTAATCAAAAAAATAATATTTGTATAAGTAATTTTATTCCCCTCAATATTTAATTAATTATCATAAATAATTAAATTTACCTCTAATAATTAATCAAAAAAATAATAGATTTTATAAGTAATTTTATTCCCCTCAATATTTAATTAATTATCATAAATAATTAAATTTACTATCTAAATTAATCAAAAAAAATAATATTTTAATAAGTAATTTATTCCCCTCAATATTTAATTAATTATCATAAATAAATTTAAATTTACTATCTAAATTAAATCAAAAAAATAATATTTTTATAAGTAATTTATTCCCCTCAATATTTAATTAATTATCATAAATAATTAAATTTACTATCTAAATTAATTCAAAATAATAATATTTTTATAAGTAATTTTTTCCCCTCAATATTTATTAAATTATCATAAGATAATTACATTTTACTATCTAAATTAATCAAAAATAAATAATATTTTATAAGTAATTTATTCCCCTCAAAATATTTAATTAATTATCATAATTAATTATTAAATTTACTATCTAAATTAATCAAAAAAATAATATTTTTATAATAGTAATTTATTCCCCTCAATATTTAATTAATTATCATTAAATAATGAAATTTACTATCAAAATTATATCAAAAAAAATAATATATTTTATAAGTAATATATTCCCCTCAATATTGAATTAATTATCATAAAATATTAAATTTACTTATTAATCAAAGAAGGGGAAAATGACTCCAGAGGCGAGGAATTAGAGTAATTTACTTAAAATTTCGTTGATTTTTGGAAAGAATTCGACAAAAAAATAACAATTCACTACTTTCCCCGACTTGGAATCACTTGAAATGTTTTTAAAATAACGTTTAATGTTAAAAATAAACAATTATCAAAAGAAAAAAAAGACTACCGGGGTGAAGGAATTATGAATTTAAAGGAAATTTCGGAATTTTGGGAAAATTCGTTGACACAAAAAATTCAAAATTACTTGCTTTCCCGACTTGGAATTACTTATAAACATTTTTTTTAAATAACGTGTAATATTAAAATAAACCAATTATCAAACGCAAAAGAAGTAACTTACCGAGGGCGAGGAATTATTAAATTACTTGAAATTTCCGGATTTTTTCCAAAAATCCGTGACAGAAAAAAACCCAAAATTACTGCTTCCCCCCGACTTGGAACTAATTGGAATTTTTTTAAATGGCACACGACATTAGAATCAACAATTATCAAAAGAAAAAAAATGACTACCGAGGCGAGAGGAATTATTAATTTACTTAAAATTTAGTGATTTTTGGAAAAAATTTTTATAATAAGTGAATAAAAATCACTGCGTTTTTCCACTTTTTTTTTATTTTAGATTTTGGAGGGTTTACTTGGGTTAAAAGTTATACAAGAAAAATGTATATCCTGAAGAAATTTTATTTGTAAGTTTTTCGTTGAATCAACGTTTGGTAACTTCAGATTCATCTTTTTTGGGGGTGGGGCGTTAACCTTGCACTCGGAATAAACATCACCAAGAGAAAAAAAGTTATTTATTTTAACTAAAAGTGTATTTTTAAAAAAAATTTATTTGTTGCAAATAAATATTCTATTCAAATTAAATAACATAAATAATTATTTCAAATATATGCACATAGTAAATTTAAAATAAAGAAATATATTTGCAATGTAGGAAATTAGTATATTTGTGAGGCAAATAAAAAAAATAATTGATTCATATAAATGTTTGTGTGACTTATTAAGTAGACGCCTGCGCAGATTGCATGATTCCAATAGTAAAACAATTCAGATGTTTTGCTTTTAACAGTTTAACGCGTGTTATCTGTATAAGAGATGCATTCATTATGAATAGTTAACAAATTTCATTATTTTAAGTACAGAATTTTTATTTTTAAGTGAAAATTTAAATTAGTACAAAGTAACAGACATTGAATATGATTTCATGTACATTTTAGTGGTCTTAGTTGAGAATTTGATGAGGAAATTTTGACAGTGGAACTTTTTAGATGAAGTTGAAAAGTAAAGTAATAATGCCTGTGCAGATCTGAGTTTATTTATCAAATATTGCTTATAAAATACAAACATTTATTTGTACATGAATATTCAGAGTGTCATTAGTGATTGTGATTGTTAAATTTTTTTGAAGGTTCTAAGTGAATTTTAATATATTTCAGAATGCTTACAGGATGTATTAAAATGAAAAATGTTTTTTACTTGGTCTAAAAAAAAAGATAAATTATATTATAAAGAAAATATAAAATATTATTCATTTCAAATAAAAATGGATATTTAAACGAAAAAAAAAAAAATATATTAATTCAAATAAAAAAATATTATTTGAGCTAATAAAAAGTTTAGGTTGGTTCTTTGTGTCAAATATCCTTTTATTTGTTACAAATAATTTTTATTTATATCAAAATTAATCATTTCTCTGGGTGTTTCTAATGCATTTCTCGACACTTCTGTGCTTTCAGTTTTGTCAACCATGTTATTTTGTCTTGCTAATTTTGTTAATTGGAGAAGTACTATTTATTTTCACGAGAGCTCTTTTCATTTTTGTGACTTTTATAACCTTTCTGTAGAGAATTTACGATTAATACAATTACACTTGAACTACGGTAGAGGACAAATAGGTTGTAAAAAAGAATAGGTTATGTCTACATGATTACGTTTAAAATCCTAAAGTAGGTATAAGGAGATGAAACTGCCTCTATTTATTGGCCCCCAAATAGGGGGGCGGGCAGAGTAGTTAGTGAAGTTTTCATCTCCCTACTATCTCGAGCGCCCCTGGAGGGAAAATACAGAAATTATAATGTATCGTCTGGCTACCACGGGTGTTTATGACAATTATGACATGACATGCTGACTCGAATCGGGTTATAATTAAGGGTTTGTGTCTT
The DNA here is from genome assembly GCA_032873175.1 of Leptopilina drosophilae. Taxonomy (NCBI): domain Eukaryota; kingdom Metazoa; phylum Arthropoda; class Insecta; order Hymenoptera; family Figitidae; genus Leptopilina; species Leptopilina drosophilae. The sequence goes on along the minus strand of JAVJHS010000408.1, from coordinate 12,558 downwards.
GACGAGTTTTATAACTGAAATTAGAAATAGAAATGAAAAGTTAGTATAAAATAATAAATTTTTGAGTAAATAATATTATGTTAATATAAAAAATTAATTCTTGCTGTTCATTTCACTACAAAAAACATTGAGGGGGGGGTGGTTCTATTTATGTTTTTCTCCTTAGAATCACGTGAAAATAAATAGTTTAAAAAATTTCCACTGTGAGCGCTGTATGTAACCAGTAGGGAGAGAAAATCCGCACTACTCTGGATCCCCCCATTTTGGTGTTCTGTCAACTTTTTCTGCTATTTACTGAAGGCGTTTCATCTCCTTATCCTCCTTCGATTGGTTAAAAATAGTTCAAATGCTTAGGATTGTAAATAATAAAGGGCACTGGTTACCAAACTAATTTATAAAAGAAATCAAATATTTTTACCAATTTGTGGACTAAATAGAAATCTATATTATTCCTCTATTTTACTCATTAAATTTGAATTACTTTAAAATAATTAATTGATAGTAAAATCGTAATTATAAATAACTGATATTAATAAAGAATCAAAAACCTGTCAGTCAAAAAAAGAATTTTTTAATTGTCTTGAAAAATGTCCGAAGACAATTCGAGACGAGACGAGACTCTTAGGTTCAAGACGAGAAGTTTTATCAAGACGAGATTCATTATTCGTCCTCTTGACTTTCCAAGATGATTAGACCAAGATAAGGAAAAATCTCGTCTTGCGGCATCACTACCTCCATCGATTTTTTTTCTGAAAAAATATTCGTGAAAATAAGTGGGGATTCGAATCATTTTTATTAAAAAAATATATACAATGATTCCTTTTCAAAAAATTGGTTATTTAAAAAATTATTTTTTTAATAATTTGTTTTAAAAAAAAACTTTTTTTTTTAAATATTTTTCTTAATTTCTTTCTTTTAAATATGTATTTAAAATTTAATTAAAAATTTAATTTTTTTTGCAATTTTTACGTTTCTGAAGTGGGATGCTTTGCTGTTTGGAAAACGTTAAAGAAATTTGTTTTAATTTTTTTTCCATCTACTTGATTAGGAGTGACTGATAACTTCAACACATAAATTAAATATAAATGTTTATAAATTATTCAATACTTTACTTATATTCTATGATAATTTTTTTGTAATTTTTTATATTTATATTATTTAAAAATTTATTACTTAAAACCATAATAAGGTAATAAACATTAGAATATCAATGGATTAAATAAATATAACTATTTATTTAGTTTTAGTGTATAATATTTATGTTAATTAATATAAGATTCATATAAATAAAGTCAAATTATATATTATTGTTGTCTTGCACAGTGTCAAATTATTAGATTTTTAAAGTTGAAAAATTTCCTTTGTCTGTGAAAAATTTTCAGTGATCAAAAATCTTACAGTGTTAAAAAATGTTCATTAGGATGTTAATAAATATTTACGCATAAAAAATATTTTTACACCTAGGATTAACCGTTGTTTAAGTAAAATATTATCAAAATACTATTTTTTGTCAAATGGCGTGTGACCTTGCGACTCAGCGTAGCCAAACTTCCAACATATACGTTAAAACTGTCGAGTTGTCAACGCTGAGTCACAAGGTCACGCGCATTTGACAAAAAATTAGTATTTTGATAATAGAGTTGAAGCTCGGTAATCCGAGCCTCGCTTATCCGAGATTCCGGATTATCCGAGGCACTTAAACATGCTCTGATAATGCGGAAATACCTCGGATATAAAACGGATCGAGTGACTAAATTTGGGAAAATAAATTTTACAAAACCACTGTTTTGTGATCATTGCATTTAAAATTTAGTCCATTTTTGTCATTTAATATTATTCTAACACTTTAAAAACATGAAAAAATAATTTACAATTTTGAAATGTTCATTGGTTCCGTGTTATCCGCGTTTTCGATTATCGGTACCTCTTCCCCACATTACCTCGGATAATCGAAGAGTTCTACTATATTTGCTAAAATCAGTTAATCCTAGTGTATAAATTATTTGGGCGTAAGTATTTAATAATACCCTAATGAACATTTTTGTACATAGTAAGTTTTTGATCACTGAAAATTTTTCAGACAAACGAAACCTCTAGATCTATAAAAATAATAATTTGACCCCTGTGCAAGAAAAAAAAATCATATACTCTGCAAATTTGAATCAGTTAAAAATAACTGCTTTAGATAGCAGAAAAAAGTCAGCACTACTTATTCTTAATTAGTAGTATTTATACTTGATAATTAGTTAAAAACAAATGATTGTCAGTTTAAAAAAATGGACTGGATGTTTTAGTAAATTTTTGTACAACTGTATTCTAATATCCAATTTTAACTAATTTTTCATGTTAACTGTTACTGAAAATCAGTTACTCAGGCCTGCAAATTTTGGCTCAGTTCTGTTACAAGAAGAAGAAAAAAAAAAAAAGAAAAAAAAAAGTGAAAATGTTTTAATCTTATAGCTTTTTGACGTAGGATTACGAATCCGTTTTCCAAAATGGCCCATCACGTCAGGATTTCTGTTAATATTGCCATTTTAAATAGCAAAAAAATGGTCTATTTTGGACACTTTTCGGAATTTTTTTGGTTAAAACTTTGTCTAAGCTTTAAAATCCAATTTTTCCAAAAATTGCTTTACGATTTTCTAAAAAAAGGAGTTATGTAGATTTGGAAATTTTTTTTATGCAAATGGAAGTATGTATACAGAAGTTCAAAATGGCATTTAATTTCAAAATCTACATAAATTTTTTCTAAACAAAATCGGTATTAATATTACAAGCATTTTTGAAAGATGGGTTTTTAAAGCTTAGATATAGTACTATACGATGCAATTTCGCAAATTGAAAGGAGAGAAAAAAATTTTGGTTAACAAAAAAAATTCCGAAAAAAAAATGGACCAAAATAGTTCTTTTTTGGCTAATTTAAGGCAATATTACAAGGGAAGATCCTGTGTGCCGTTGATGTGCCATTTTGGAATTCGGATTCGGTATTCTGCGTCAAAAAAGCTATAAGATTAAACTTCCACTTTTTCTGTAACAGAACTAAGCAAAATTTTTGCTCAGGCCGGTTATTTTTTCACAGAACTCAGTTGTTTTTTTACTAATTTAGATGCCTCAAAAGTCGAGTCACTGATTGTCAGTTAAAAACCATGATGTTTTAACTGATTGAAATTAAGCATAACCATTCTACATAATTAAATTTCTATATTTTATACCTAATTTGCGTCTACAGCCAGCTTTATTTAGGAGTACTCGCATTCGCCTGGACCACCTGTTACTAAGGTTTTCGCGACAGAGGAGAGGGGAAAACTGTCGATAAAACCTCTCTTGAGTACAACCGGTTTTATCGACAGTCACGTTCTTATGGTGTGTAACGGACAATAATCGGACAGTGCACATCATTGTACCTTAACGTCAAACCTCCCGCTTGAATAAATCACGAAAGTAGTGAGAAAAAACACCGTGGCTATAGTTTGTTTGGCCGTCTGTAGTGCTGCACGACGAGACTCTGTCCCTTTCATAAAAAGAAAAGAGATGAAAATATTACATTTCAATTGTTTTCATTGTTTTTCTCGCGAGATTCTCGACTTTTCGAGACGAGACGAAGGACTCGCTCGAAAATGCATCACTAGCCGTATGAACACTAACTTTGTACACTGAAAAAAAAATATTTGTATGGTACTGCCATTAAATATATGGCAATAGGGACATACATATATTGGTAGATATGATACTGCCATACAGTATTGCTGTTTTAGTCCATACGCAGGGTTTGAAAACAGCAATATGTATTTGATGAGACAATTAATTTTGTCAAAGTTAATATTTATAATAACTTTTGTTACATGTCATTACACGTTGGGACTTAAGGCTAAAGGAAAAATAAAAAACGCTGGCATGGTACCGGCTTTATAGAAACAACTTGCAGAAACTTAGTATAATGAAAATTAATATAATTCCTTGTGCGAATTATCAAAAATTTATTATAACAATAAATCTAATAAAACCTGACCAAAATTATTTTAAACGAACTAATAGTTATTATAGGGGTGTTCTAGTAATTCAGCAGTAACAAATTCCCGGATTTTTGAGTGATTTTCCCAGACAATTTAAAGCTGTAATTAATAGAGGATTAATGAAATGTAATTTTTCTCAATAAACTATCTAAAAAAAGATTTTAGAATAACATTTTATTTCGAGAGATTTGATTTTCCTATTCTTCACCGAATAGTGTAAAAAAATTTCAAAAAAATTAAAAATTTTGACTTTTCAAGACACCCAAAAATTATTGCCGGCAAAACTCCGTCGCCGGTTGTAAAAACGGTATCAAGTAGTGGTACCGGGCCGGTACTAATTTTGATGCCAGCAAAACTCCATCGCCGGTTGTTTGTAAAAAAACTGCATCGAATGCTAGAACCGAGCCGTGGTACCGGGCCGGGGGTACTAATTTTGATGCCACGTAAAAAGTCCATCGCCGGTGTAAAAAAACGGTATTTAAAAACTAGTACCGGGCCGGTTTGTCTTTTATAAAACCGGCCCGGTACCACTGAGTGCCGGCACCGGTGTATTGTCCAGATTTTTACCACCGGGCCGGTGTCGGACCGGGTCGCAGGCATCGGCACACCACCGACTTTTCTGCCTGGGTTATCAAATAACAGTTTACTTGAATCAAATAATTTTTATTTAAATCAATTACATAATATTTGCTTCAAATACTGAAATATTAGATTCATATATCAATTTAATTTGATTCAAATATAAATTATTTGGTTTCAAGTCAGGAGTAAATATTTATTTGATAATAGTCAAATAAACGGTTACTTGAAATGAAATAAAATTTTTTTTCAGTGTAGTCGTTTAATTTACGAGATTTTTCAATTTCTTTCATTCCACCCCCTAATTCACTTCCAAAATGTGATAAAAGTGAGCTATGCGAAACGATGAGATCATTTAATTAATTTTAACCCGTGCATTGTAGAGTGGTGTTAAAGTTTAAATGGGGTTCAAGGAGGAGATAATAAGGCGTAATATTTTTGAAAAATTATAAAGAAATTTTCAGAAAAAAAAAAAATTTTTAAATTTTTTAAACATTTATTTTTGAATAAATATTTTTTTTAATTTCAAAAATAGTTTTACATAATTAAAATTTTTTAAAATTAATTGAATTTTTGAAAAGTCTAATCTATATATATTCAAAGTTTTGGAGATTTTTAGTTATGGCTTTTTTTATTCCCAAGACCAGTTTTTGACGAAAAACTAAAGAATAAATTTTAAATTTAGTTCTATTTTCAAAAATATTAACATTGCATACGTTTTGAGTATAGTTTTTCTCTTTATATACAATCATTTATTTTTATTACCCGGTCACATAATCAGGTTGTATTAGGTTTGAAATGTTCATCAAAATATTTTGCGCCCCCATAGCAACTCAAAAATTAAAATTGAATAAAAAAACTAGATTAAAGGTACAACATTCCAAAATAGAATTAAAAATTTGCGTGTTACCAACCTTAGTATTTATTTTATTAAATCACTGATAAATCGGTTTGTATTAGTTTTTTTAAATAAAATTCAAATGGCTTTTTTCACCCCATTCTACTCTATTGTATAAATAAAAAAAGTGTACCATTAACACTGCCAAAAAGAAGTATCTTAATTATTAAGATGTTTTGGTAGTCATTTTTAAGATGTTTTTGTAGTCACTTTTGAGATACATAAAAAAGTATATTCTTATCTTAATAAGCTTACCTCAGTAAGATACCTACTTACAGTATCTTACCACCTTTGTATTGTAACACGAAAAATGACCGGACTTCAGTTGATTATTTTATTATTTGGCAACGACGCTCATCTCCACTTCCCATCGTACAGGAACACCCTTTTTAAAGACATTTTTCAAAGCATACTACCTGATGATCTGGACACTATCAAAATGATAATATTTTTGTCTTTCGACTGGTAGGTTAAATGCTGGCTAGCTTGGAAAATGCAATTATCTTTCTTTTGTGTCATTGCGTTTTGTTTAGCATTCTATTTTTGTTTCTGGAGGCTTTTAGGCTGCTTTACGTAACCCCGAAAAAAAACTTTTAGCTGATTTACGAACTGGCTATGCCCTAGTTTGAACGTATCCAAATATGGAATCAGCATCAAAGGTAGTAATGATAGTATATAAGATGCTTAAAGTTGTATCCGACTTTAAAATGGCTTTATATGTAAGATATTTTAAAAGTATTATTAGGCTGTCCTAACGTATCGTTCTCAAGTATCTGTCGGATTACAAGTATCTTAGAAGGTAAATATCTTACGGTATGTTTTTAATAACTTATATTAAGATACATAAAGTAACTACAGAAGAGTATCTTAAATATTAAGACAGTATAAACATATTAAATCTTACGTAGAATATGAAAAAGTGTTCTTAAATTCTTTAAGATACTTCGTTTAGTGCCTAATATTACAGATGGAAAACGGATTTTTACCTATCTTACCATCTGTAGAATAATATACATTGTAAGATACTTCTTTTTGCAGGTGTAAATAGTTAATAATGAATGTTAATAAATAACTTGCTTTATTAATGATTATTTATGAAAAAAAAAATTATAAAAATATAATTAATGGATTTCCAGTACTGGTCAGTACAGCACTAGATTGGTATGTTCCTGAGCAATCTATTACTATATCAAACTAACAGCAGATAGGCATTGCGAAATGCATTCAGAGATTTAATACTTTTTGAGGCAAAATAATTTTTCTCAATCTATAAAAGCTGTTACTCAGGCCGTAGAGTAACTCATTCTCTTGAAACCATGTTCATTCGGTGTCTAAATACAGTGTACCTCTACTAAAATGAGAGGTACAATGAATAAAAGAATTGCTGGTGATTCCACCTTTTGTAAGGTCAGTTTCGACCACTCAATTATACTTTGACAAAAGATACTTGCAGAGCAATGTAAAGCATTTAAAAAGAAAGCTTAAACATTCACAGGGTGAACACCATTTTCAGTTTATCAATTTCCCTGAACAATTTTATTTGCTTTATTCGAAGATAATGAAAATCTTTAAAAAATTATGATAAAAAATTCTGAGAATTAAGTAGTTTTTCAATAATAGAATATATACTTTATATACATGAATCGATTTGTTTTCGTACCAAGAATAAATTTTTTTTTAGGAATTAATGAAAATTTTTCATAAAGAAAAAAGTTGTTTAAAAAAAAATACAAAAATCGATTTTTTTTTAAATCAAAAGATTGAAAAAAAAATTTTTTTCAAATATTTTGTTTCTTTTATTGCTTGTTGAAATAAGCTACCCTGATTTTTTTCATTTTTTCTTCTTTAATAGCGAATTCAGAGATACTGATTTTTGAAATATTACGTTTTATAAGTTATTTTTTTTTCAATTGCTTATACACTAGAATCCTCCCCAACCCCAAAAGCGATCTTTCGCAGAGCTGTGTGTGCAGGGAAGGGAAGAAAAAAACACGGAAAAAGAAATGGTCGGAGACAGAAAATAGAAAGTCACAGCAGTAGCGTCTAATTTTAAGTGTATCCTATTTGCGATTCCAACAGTTTTCAAACAGCGCTCCAGTGATAGAAAGTTGAACTAACTATGTACGTGACACTTTCATAATAAACACATGGCAAAGAGCTACCTAAATTGAGGATTTCGTCAAATTTAATTAATTATTTAATTATAGATTTTTAAAATGTCATCTATTATTAAACTTAATCATGGAGTTTAATGTTCTTAAAGGGTTCTTTTCGCTTTTTTACTGGCTGCAAAAGAAGTTGTAAAAACAAATCATTGTTCTTAAGTGTCAGAGAAAAAAAGTTACTCTTTCATCTCGGAATGACTTAGGATAAATAGAAAGATAACTATTCTACAAGAAGATTTAAACATAACATAGTTTTTTTCCAGTAAAATTAGAAAATGATAAATCTTTAAACAAATTTAAAATTAATTGTAATTAAATTGTTATTTGCATTAAAAAACATTTATTATTTTTGAGGTTTTTTATTACGTTGGGATTTTTCTTGTTTTTTCTTTACAAAACGTTTACTTAGAAACATTTATTTACCAATAAAAATTCTCCAGTTTAATATTTACAGGATTTGGATTGGTCTCTTAATAATTCTGAGACAATAAATTAAATTCAATTTAGATAAATGAGTAACTCTTCTCTCTGACTTTAGGAACAATAATGTGTTTGCAATTTCTTTTGCTGCTATTAAAAAAGCGAAAAAAAAAAAACCTTTGTGAACATTAAAAACACACACGAAAAAACAAAAATTCCTGTGAAAAATTACAATATTTCTCCTGTGCCATCTCATGAACGGCGGATTTATAGTATCCACAACAGGCTGAGTTTGGGAAATAACACCAAACCAGAATGAGTCTTGTCACAAACTTCAGTTTATGATTCAACAACTTAAACAGTCACGCAGCCGACGACATGCAGACGTTCACTTGAAAATTTCTTGCGCATGCGTGGATTCCCAGAGGGCACAAAGACAAAAAAACGTTCTTGGAACGTCTGTTAAAACGTGTAATGTCTGCCAATTTAAGTTTTCAGAACGTCCCGAACGTTCCACAAAATGTTTCAGAACGTTCGGACATTCTTAGAACGTAAATTGGCAGACATTAAACGTTCTACAGACGTTCAAAGAACGTTTTTTGCCTTTGTGCCGGTACGGCCACTTTGGTACCGGGCCGGTTAATAAAGGACAACCGGCCCGACAACGGCCCGGTACCACTACTTGATACCGTTTTACTCCGGCGACGGAAAGTTTTGCCGGCCATTCAAAATTAGTACCGACCCGGTTCCGACCATTCGATACCGTTTCTTACCGGTACCTAGCCGGTCGTTGATTTCTGCCTGGGGATGGCTAAAGACAAAAACGGTGGCATGGTAACGGCTTTATAGAAACAACATTGCAGAGAAACTTAGTATATTGAAATTAATAAATACCTTGTTAGATTATTCAAAAATTTGAATTAAACAATAATTCAAATAAAACCTGACCCAAAATTATTTTATAACGAAACTAAAGTTATTATAGGGTGCTGTCTAGTTAATTCAGCAAGTAACATATTCCCGGATTTTTGAGTGATTTTCCCAGAACATTTAAAAGCTGAAGTAATAGAGTTTAATGAAATGTAAATTTTCCCAACTATATAAAAAAAGATTTTAAAAAACATTTTATTTTTGAGAGATTTGATTTTCCTATTCTTCCGAACAGTGTTAAAAAATTTCAAACAAATAAAACTTTTTAAGACACAAAATTATTATGCCGGCAAAACTTCGTCGCCGGTGAAAAAAAAACGGTATCGAGTAGTGGTTTTCCGGGCCCGGGGTACTAATTTTGATGCCGGCAAAACTACGTTTTCGGTGTACAAAACGGTATCGAATGCCGAAACCGGGCGGGTGCCGGCAACCGTTATTGTCCGACTTTACCACCGGGCCGGTGTCGGACCAGTCGTAGGCATTCGGGCACACCTACCGGACTTTTCTGCCTGGGCAGATTGTTGGAAACACAAAAACTCACCTGCATAAAGCACAACTTAACCTATTGTGGCATATTGTACGAATAAAAAAGTTTGTGTTTTCTATAAGAAATTTTTTTCGGTGCATGTGTTCAAGTTCAATATTATTGACATTTTTAAAAAATCTATAATTAAAATAATTAATTAAATATGAACGAAATCCGTTAATTTGGGCTAGCTCTTTGCCATGTGTTTTTTATCTTCTTCTTCTTTTGTTTGGAATGGCCTCTCCCAGGCGGAAAAGTCGGACGAAGGCCGGATCATCCAACCGTCAAGGATCCCGCGGCCGATAGAATATTGGGAGAGTCAATGCCGGTACAGGCAGTCTGTACCGATTCGGATGTCTGCTGGCGCGGGTACAAAGACGGATCCGACCGCCGGGGATCAAAATTTATACTGTGTTGTAATGTGCTGTGCGTCCGGCTCGGTACAGATTTCATGCCCGCCGAAACAACCGGCGTTGTACTGGCATTCGTCCGTCTAACAACCCGAGCGGTTGACAGACATTCTACCGACTGCAAAAAAACTAATATCATTTATGTTATTATTATTAAGATTTTAAATCTAATTATATGCTAAGAAAATATGGTCATTGTCATTGTTTTTTTTTAAAACAATTGTAATGTTTTCTAGAATTATTTATTTTTTTTAATTAACACATTATTTAGAAATCTTCAGAAATGGATTTTTTACAATGAAAAAATTTAGCTATAGTCTTATATTGTTTTCATTAATTTATTAATAAATTAAAAATGAAAAAAAAATAATAATTCTAGTAATATAAATTTTAAATTCTTTTTTGTTGTAAAAAAATTTTGTGAAGAGCATTGTTGAAAGTTTAAATATTAAAAAAAAAGAATTAATGTGGATAGTTCAAACTCAAAGGTAATAGAGAATTGCTTGAAAAACATTCAGCAAAAATTAATTAACATATTGTTGCAAATTACTATTGAATATTAGAACTTTTTATCGTTTCGGTTCTCGGAGATATCGTAGCGTCCAAATTTTAGTAGTTTTACTTAATATTTGCATTGTCGCTAATGGCCGCCGCGGAGGAAAAACTGACTATTTGATATATACGGACTTTATAACTTTCGATGTACAATAAGGATTCCATCTCAAAATTGAAACAAAATTAATTTATTATTTAAGGATTATAATACTTAAAATACTGTACAATTTATCGTTAGATTACAGAGATTTTTTTAATTCAAAAATAAGTTAAGATTAAGATATAAATTTTTTTTATTCCGAGTGACATAAAAAATGTATGGCAAAACATCGCAACAAGGCAGCGTGAACGATGGGAAAGTGAGTCAAAGTTAGCGCGAAAATTCAAACCAAATCTAGTTTACAAATCCAGCACATAGTAATCGACTGCTGTGTTGCCAACGTACTCTAACTACGAAACACTACTATCTTTCAAAATCATTACATTTTTTTTTTATTTTCTCTTATGTACAAATTTATAAGTTGTATCCATAAGGAATATTATTTAAAAAAGTAATTTTTTTTATTTTATATTATAAAATTTTAACTCGTTTTTGAACTTTTAGAAAAAAAAAAGTTTAAATGTTTGACTAGCACCCTTAAACTAAATACCTTAACAATACAAGAATATAAAATTTTTAATTGTAAAAATTAATGAAATTTGAAATATAGGTTTTAATTACATTGTTATTTATAATTTAACAAATAAATTAACGAATTAAATTGTTTTTGTTATATTCAAATTTCTTAAATATTTATAAATAAAGTATACATCTAATTATTATTTATAAATATAAAAAATTTAATAATAAAAATATATAAATAAATATAATACTAATAAGGAATAATTGAAAAAATTAAAATTTAAAAATATTGTTTTAAAAACCACTATAATTATTTACATAATATTCATAAAATTCTCAAATATTTCCAACGTATTTATAAAATTAATATTTATTGTTGTATATATAGTTGGCAAAAATTGTTTGCTTCGTAGCGGTTATTGCATCATCGACATTATTATAGCTCAGACACGCATGCGAGCGAATAGCGTAGTGGTTAGCGTATTAGACTTCGGTGCGTAGAGAATTAGGACTAGCTTGGGCTTCGTCATCCAAACTTGCGGAACGTTTAGAATTTTAATGTGTAATAAAATTGTAAAATGTTTTTCAAAAATGCTTGAACATGATCTATAAATATAAATTAAACATGCACCATGCATATTTATAATTAATTATTCTTTTATTTTTTTATTTTTCAAATAGATAATATAATTTAGTCTGGCTAGACGGACACGAAAATTGCAAGTAGAACGCCGGGTCCGGTCCGATGAAAGCGAGTCGTTTTTTGAAAGGAATATATTTGGGCCCGCTGCGGTTGTTAGACGGACGATTGCCGGATACAAACGCCGGTTTGTTCGGCGGCATCAAAATCTGTACCGAGCCGTACGCGCCCGCCACTACAACACAATTGGTCAATGTACCGGTGGAATGCCTGCACCAGATCCTGGGTTAATTAAAACCAAAAATTCGCACTTTTATTAGAAATTTATTTCCTTCTTAAAAATCATGTTGCCTTATTAATAAAATGTTACTCTTGACTTAAAATAAACTAAAAAATATACATTTCATCAAGACGAATCGATTGAGGTATAAAAAGAATATATTTTTTATTAGCATTAATAGAATTAACTGAAATGAAAAGAATTCACTTTTAAGCAAAATTTTTTGGCTTATCGTAAAGAGGAAGCAAAATGTTCCTGTCCTGAACACCTTAATTCACAACTTGTTTACCATATTATTATGGATAGACGTTAATAATATATATATAACATACATATAAACATACACTTTATAATAATTTTTCTTTAAATAAATATGATACCAGTCAATTTATTTCTGATACGCACATTAATATACACGGTCCCTTAATTCAAAAGGAAGTTTTAAGGGTGGTCGCTTCCAAGCTTGCCGTGACTGTGCGTTTTATAATTCTTAATAGTCATAATTCTTAATACAGTATTT